>CM051376.1:10943019-10976689 GCA_028015245.1 Cardamine occulta | reverse complement strand
GTCTTGCAATTGTAACATTTTATAAGCATCAACCTAATATATGAAAGAATACTTCATAAATCCTTCAGATGAAACAGACGCTCTTAAGTGGCAATGGATCACATGATCTAGCAATGATGTACAAATTTCTTGCAACGCCATGATATTAAGCATGAACAAGGAAGGTATGTACCATGATAACAAGTCAGTAAGTGGATCAACTCTGATAGGTGAGGAGATTTTAATAGAATGATTTTTTCTCTGGTAGTATAGAGACACAAACAAATCTCATGTCCAATAATTGTGCTAAGAGCAAGAACTTGACGTTTTTCCTCGAAATCTTTCTTTCTTTCCTATTTAAATCTGCATCCAAAGACTAAGTCTACATCTTGAACTGCGAGTAAAAAAATGAAATGCCAAACACATTTTTCTCATGTAGGAGAGGGGAGAATGTAGCATCCCAACCCAAAGTAGTGCTTTGATAAATTTCAGTAATTTTTATAAACACATGTTTTGACCCGGAGAACTTTTATAAAATTCCATCAAATTGAGAAATATTATTTATGGTGGACCTTGGTATGGCCATTTGTGTGACTTTGCAAATTTCCATAAACTTGAGAGAAAAACTTGGTTAGCCTTGTCGTTACAAGGACAAATCCGTCATTTTTGAAACGTAGGGTCCATGTGGTGTCTCAAATTATATTTTTTTTAAAAATGTTTTTGAATAGCTGGTTAAGGCTTCATGTATGTACATAAACGTTACGGTACATTTGACAGCTCAGTTGTCCACAAAATGAACCAAGTAAAATGTGAATATTGAATTTAAATATTAGGATTTTAATTATACCATTTACATAAATATAGAGATAACTATTGAATGCTTAAAGTGGTAATAAGCACCTATACATATATTTTTACTTTATAAAACTTGAGAATGTGAAGTGCAGCTGCTGGTAACATCTCTGTATAAATACAAAAAAGTATATTTCATTTGCCAGCACCAGTTTTATTTTTATTTTTGCCAGCTCCTTTCAGACATGGCGACAGCCAAAGAGGTCGTAAAAAGAACAGAAATTGTGAGATTAAGAGGATGATTTAACTGTCAAATTACTTTTTCGAAAAGAAAATAACTTAGTATGTGTGATGGAGAGGATTGGAGTAATTATGTTTTCACCTGGTCAAAAGGCTTTTTTTTTTGGAACTTCAGATATTAGATCTGTAATTAACCGTTTCAAGAATCATCATTATCCTCTTCGACTTATCGACGACCGTCCTAACGCAACCCTCGAAAAATCTTAACAATAGGCTCACCCAGGTAATACCGATTTTTGATATATCTTTATACAACAGTGGTATTGATCATTGAGCTGCATGCCTAAACATAGCATTGGCATGAAAATTAATTCATAATTGGTAGCCGTTTAATCCCTCTCAAACAAATAATATGAAAGCTTATAATGAAGGTATCTTTAATTTATATTTACGTATAAACATATTGATTGCTTTTACTTTATATGATCAATTTTATTTCAGGAGTCGGAAAAACCTGAAATGGAGAAAGCAGACAAGAAATCTTTGGATCAGATGGAAAATATGCAGAAAAGAAACCGAAAAATCAGGAACAAACCTCCGAATCGACCTTGACTTATCTCAAACGAATGCAATGAATCAAAGCTCTAGAAGATCTAAAAATGGAATTGGAGGAGCCAGCAGTCCTCAACCTTTTCAAACAATTTTTCCTCAAAGTTACTATGGCGGAAGTGATAACATTGTCGTTGGTGGTAACAGTTAACTTTTGACCAAAGAAGAATGATCAATGTGAATGCAAAGGATTCTTATCCAAACACGGCTATTCTTAATCATGGATCAATGTTTGGATATAACAACAACAACAATGTTTGAAGGGTTTCCACTCAATCTAAACATGGTTGATTTTGGAATTTCTGCTTCCAATGTCAGTTTTAATAATTTAGTCTCTTGATTGAAAAACTTTTTTAGTTTGTTTCTTTTTTCGTTGTCAACAATTATTCTTTTTATGTTGTTTCTTTGCATCATTTGTGGGTGCTGTCAGATGATGTATTTGAATAAAAAAAAATATCTTTAAATTTTGTGAATTAGTTACATTTAATTAAAAATAATAAATATTGAAACAAGGTAATTAATAAATGTTAAATTTGCTACTAGAAAATGAAAAGATAATTTCAAAAAATAAAATTTTATTTTTCTATTATTGTTTCTTCTCTTCCCTATTAAAGCATAATAAAATAGAAATTGTGACGTGCTTAGGAAGGGAATATTTTAACATTTTTTGTTTGTTCGAATTATTTGATCAATATAGTCAATTATAGGGTTACAATTCGAGTTTTAAGAGATCCATCATTGAAAGCTCTCATTCTGCTCTTGAACAAGGCCATCCATCATGTAAAGAGGTTAATCTCACTGCACCTGAGATTTCCTGATGATATTATTGGTTTCTTCCGATGGATATTCTTCTTTCTTCCGTGACGTCTTTACGAGGTCATGCATGAGTTTTGTTTGTATGTAGGGCTTAAATATAAATCTAACAAAAACATGAATCTCTATGCGGTCGGTGTCAACATTTAGGCAATCAAACTGGCGGCCACAAATGCTAGTATTAAAGGGGAATCACTTCCTTTGTGTTATCTTGGTCTCCTCTCACCACCAAAATCTATGTGTTCTTTGGACTAGTGAACCCTTGCTAGACAAGATCAGGAAACAGATGCTTGCTTGGACTACCAATTTATCTCTTTGGGACGCTTGTAGCTCATTAAATCGGTTATCGCCAAATATATCAAAATTTTGATGCTCTGTTTTTCAATTACAAACCCGCTGTCTATGTGCCATAGAAAGCCTCTGTCATGTTTTTTTTATGGTCTGCTCCACCGAATCCGACTCGCCATAAAGGCAAAGGTTTCTTTGGCGGATCTCTGTATCCTTCAAACTGAGGGTCTTGGCTTGAGAAGTTTACGGATTCGTCTCGAGTTTTTAAGACTCAGCTTAATCTGACGGTGTATTCTCCTTATCGGGATGACTTTGTATGCTTGGGAAAGGCACTTTTTTGAGAAATGCATCACTTTGGGATGTAAAGTGGGGGGACTGAACTGATTTTGGATTTGGCGAAAAACTTCGCGTAAAACTAAAAGATCAAACTATTCCCTTTCTTAAGACAGAAGTGAGAAATGAAAAAAAAACCTTTTTTTCTGGTTTGATAATTCGCTCCCCCATCGGTAATCTTTTCCACCCGGACAGGTGATTCGGGAACACGCTGCCTTGGAGTACAAAGCAAACTCCCTGGTGTCGGATTTGGTCTCCAATACAGGTTGGGCTATTTGACTATTCCTCGAAGTCGACTGTTCCAGGGAATATTGGATACCTCCTGAGCCACTTCTTTGCCCTACCCGGATGAAGGAGAGGATGTGGTTCTTGAAGTATGATGAAGGGATTTGCGTAGCAGCATTCTGCCTTCTCGTACTTGGGATCAACTACGGATACGGAGAGAGCGAGTGCCTTTTGAGCCGACTCTGTCTGGTTTCCGCCAGGAGTATTCCCGCCACTTCTTTCATCGTGGCTAAGTTTTTGCAATTGTTTATCAACAGGGGACTATATCGACAATGGGGAACAAACACAACACTGTTTTTTTATGTGGAGAATGGGATGAACTCTCGTGATCATCTATTTTTCGCGTATCCTCATCCTTTTGCTCACTTCTGGTTACTACTGAGCCAACATCTCCCAAGACCAGCAGTGGCCCCATACTGACATGAGTACTATCGAGCACCTCACCTCCCTCCACCTACAACTTGATGGATTAAGTTTTGACTCGCATGCGTCCAAACATTTATATATCAGTATAGAGAGAGAGCGGAACTCGTGAATACACAATACATGTTAGATGGATGTGACAGACCCCACCCGAGTTATATATGCAGACCGGAATTGTCTCCTTGAAGTACAAGGCTTCCCAAGTTTGAAAGTCTTTTACGTCGTTGGTTTGAAGTTAGAACTATTTAACCTGGTGTGTAATTTTGCTCAATATTTTCTTTCGCACTCTCTTTTGTATATAACATTTTTGTTAATCAATAAATTTAAAAAATTTCAAACAAAAATAAAAATTGCGTTTATGAAATCACATAAATTAGCGCTTATTAATTAAAAATACGACATAATATATAATAATGATTAAAGGTAAATATTATAATAGATATTTCAATATATTAATTCAAGAGCTTGTGCATCTAGTGGAGAAACTAGGTTTAAGTTTAAAGGATCGGGTGACCTTGGTGTCTAGGTCCCTCATTCGAGACCTAAAAAGAACTCTCATTTATTTGCTATGGTCTCCGCTCGGAGATCCTAAAATGTTTTAAAAAATTCGACTTAGTTGTAATTGGATATATTAGGCCGATGTTAATGAATACCTTCGCGGTAGGAATCCTTTTTTGTCCCTCATCACTTTTAGAAGATTTCAAATTATTGCCCAAAAGAAAACATTAAGGTCCAATTGTTAAACCCCCATTTCTAGTCTCTAACCTTCTGTTTAGTTGATGATCAGCAGTTCGTTAGTAATCAACCTTACAATCGATAAATTTCATCAATTCGTTATATATGTGTCTTGTAAATGTAGCTTTTCCTCTCGTTCAATCTCTTTTCAACCATTTACGGGTCAACGTTTCTCATTATAGCGTCTATTTATGTATATCGAAGCCATGAACCCGAAGAGTAAGAGGACAAGAGAACGATCGATGCGAATCGAATGACCATCTCCCTCGATGTTCTGTATATTCCTCCATTTGAATTCTGGTTTAATCCTTTAAGCAAAAGAAAAAGGAAAACGAGATAGCATGGTAAAATTTATAATACCATTTCATTCTCGATATGGTATCACTAGAAATAAATGATGGGTAAAGTAATATTCATCAACTTTTTAAATTTTGGTTTTAAATATAATTGATCGATCTAGCAAGCTTTTGAAATGTGTATTATCACGTATCATCGGAATTCCGGTATGACCTTATAATGATTTATCTCCTTGGTTCTTAAATCTGGTCTCAAAATATCTTTTGATGTTCTTGGTGTGGTTTTTTATTAAAATACTATTTTAATGTTAGTACTCATTTGAGAGAGATTAGGACAGTTGGTGGTGCGATGTTTGCTCTTCTTTGTTAAAATACTATCCGTCAAATTCTAAACATAGAATATTTAAAACGTCATTTGGTAAACAAATGAGGCCACCTATTTCACTCAGATTAAGCATGCAGTAATACAGTAGTTGTGGCTGTAAAAGGTAGTTGAGACCGTGAGGATAAACACCTCAGTCTCTAAATTTTCCTGAGTGAAAAGATTCAAAAACAAAGTACACATAGAAATACAGAGATCAACGAAAAAATGAAGGAAGATGAGAACTTTGCTCATCGTCTTCTTTTTCATCTTCTCTTCCTGTGAGCCATGGAGTTGATCAGACACGACTTCTCTTCATCTGTTTCCTTCTCTGTCTCAACCGTTTTTTCTCCGGTGGTTCAAGCAACAAGAGTCGTGTTCTGAAAACAATCTTTCCTCTGTATATCTTGTTGGACCATAGCAACAACACCAATCTCATGTTTCTTGGAGATAGACCATGTTCTTGTTCTCCACTATGTGTAAAAAGCTTGTTTTCTATTTCTCTATCTCTTTACTTTCCCTTTTGTTCTTTGGTTTTTAACATCTTGGTTTCTTCTTGCAGTTTTTGAGTGGATTCCGCGGAGATGTTGTGGCTGGTTATGTTAGCCATTGGATCCTTGTACTCATCTTGGAATCTTTAGGAAAAAAAAAAACTTTGTGTAAGATATTTCGGTTGAATTGGTATGATTTTGTTTTGAAAAAGGTGGACCACTATTTGACTATTGGGAGAACCAAACCATCTTCCTCTTTTGATTCGGTCCTGCCCAAATTGACAGGAAGCATTAGAGACACTCTTTCTTCCTTGCCGGTATAGGAAGAGCTGTGATCTTAGCTCTCCCCCCAATGCTAGCAAAGTTTCAGCTCTGTTCTAGTTAGCCCTTTTAGCTTCAGCTGTTTGGCTTTTAATTTCTTTTGGACCATTGAAGCATCTTGTCCATAAAACCTTTGTATCTAAACTTTTTCCTCTTGGTAATATAATCTCATATTTCGATTTGCGGATTTAGCATTAACAACGAAGATGATAAAAAGACAGAAAACGGTTAGTATTATTATTGGTAATTGGAACGTACTCAAACTGTTGAAATGGTGATAAATAATAATTATATTGTCATAACGAGAAACTATTTATGAAACTATTAGGCGTAGTTTGTTTTTTTCTTCTTCAAATTTATTATCGTAGTTGTTTTTATTTTCCTTCTTACCACAAACATATGTAACATTTACTTAGGTGGTCATGTGATTTCCTGGTCATGTAAGAAGCTGTGGTGTTCATTTCATGGTATTTTCTACTAAGCCCCAATACAGATTTGTCACAACACAAACATCGGAATTACATTAGGTGCTTGTTCCTCGCAGATCTCGACGTCTTTCTTCTAACCGGGCCAATTATTTACTCTGAAAATGTAGGTGTGATGTATTTATGTGAATCTAACGACTCTTACTTAAATGGCGCAACGCACCTGGATTATTACTTCATCATCACAGCTAATTTTCAGCTATAGTCCTACGGATTTCGAAGCATGTATCCAGCAAAAGATCAGTGAGGCATTGCTCTATGTAAGCCTCTCAAACGATGCACAACTCACCGATGCTTCTTGAAGAGATTTATAAAGCAAGAAAGATAAGATCTTTATTAAGATAGATAGAAAAACTAGAAATTGAAACAGCTCATTAATGAGCTTTTTATTGGATGCAAAAGGATAAAAGGAGAAAGCTTATTTAGATCAAATTGCCTTTAGATGGAAATCATGAAGAGGGAAGAAGGAGCGTTGCACAAAGTGCAACTCTCAAGGTTACACCATTGTCCTTACAAAATGCATATTTATTACTAATGATCCAAGCTTGATAGAAAACTCTAATCTACATGTGTTTATACATTTCTATTGGGTCATGCAATATTGGTTTTAGTTGAACCTTATGTGCTTTAATAATTTATTAGATGCAAAAAATATAAAAAACTAGTAGATATGCGCTGACAAGATAGGAACCTATACTAAAATATCCTATATCTATGTCGTACTCCATCTGTTTTATTACACCATATTTCTATGATTTTACACATATTATAAAAAATGATCTGCAAATTGATTAATATAGATGCATAGTTTTTGCATTTAATAATTTTTAGAATCCTAAACTCGGTCGATAATCTATAAAACCAATAAGGTTTTAGCCTTTTTAAAGTTTAGCATTCATCATTAACAACTCATCAACCATGCATAAAAACCTAAAAATTTAGATCTTTTCAAATAATTTTTTTCTAGAAATATGATTAATAAGGAACATATAGGAGTATTTGCGTACTAAGGAACGAGATGCTTACATTTCGTAATTAATATTCTTGTTTATCTGAATAGGAAGTCAATTTATGAACCTCAAAGTTAAAATAAATAAAAGGCCATTCTTCTAGGCTCTTGGTTAATCTTATTTCTCCAAAAGAATATGTTTTAAAAAATCAAATTCTTTTAGGGTTCTACTACATATTTTATTAGTCATTGATAATCAATTGTAAAACTCTAAAAAAAATAATTGAATACTATTGGTTTAAGATTATAAAAAATTGTTATTCACAAAACGATTTATTTATAATCAATTTTTAATATGTTTTTTAATATGTGTGAAAATCTTATATATATGATTCACTACGCTGATAAGAGGGAATATCACCTCATAGTCCAAACTCGGTTGAAATCGTTGGTAACATTCATTTCTTACTTCCATCTTTTCCATTGGTCTAATTTGTTTACTCCAACAATTGTATCTAGAAGGTTGGAAGATTTTTGCTCTTCATTAGGCTTTGAAAATATTTATCTCCCTTTGAGCAGAGCAAACACTATCCTCATGTCTTTCCTTTATTTGGTATGTAAATATGTCTCTTTACACGGTTTAGATTTTAGAATATGAAGCATGCATTTTGTTTCCTCAGATTGAAATTTATTTTTCCTTTAAATTATTAATCATTGGCTCCCCATGGTAAGAAAGTAATCTGGGCCTTACTGGCATTTGTTGGATTTTGATCTCCCGTTTGGGCTTAAGCCTTTCAATAAAAAAAGTATCTTTCTGAAAAAGAAAAAGATGATTCCCAGTGCCAAATTAGATTTGGACATGGTGCCCCGAATTTTCTGTTTTAAACAATATCGTCTTTGTTTGGAGTTATTCGTTAACCAAAGATAAAATTAAAAAAAAACATGTTTTGTTGGTGCACTGATACAAGTTTTATAAATCCCAATTTACTGACAATAGATTTAAGAGGATCAACGGTATCTACTAGTGAGCGCTACGTATGAAATTAATTTTCAAAAGATTGAGAAATGAATGTCCACCGGTTTTGAGTAGGCAAATTAAAAGAAAGAGTATCAAAAGTAGTCTATTTCGAATTTGGACCGCTCTCTTACTTCAGTTACTTACCTGTCCGTATTTATTGGGCTTATTTTAGTCTTTTTCTTCCTTTTTTTCCCAGGCATTATGATTACGCGTCTACTGTCTACATCCTCTATCGATAAAGTATTGTTATCAACTTTACTAACTTGAATTTTTAAATTATAATTTCCGGTTTTCATCCGAAAAATATGGGTTCTCATACTTGGAACTATGCATTAAATTATTTTACCATTCCAACCAATGTGCGCGAATACAAATTATGGCTATAACCCATAAATGGATATCACCACCGATCGTAAGTCGTAGCTTCTTTCGTTTTCTTCTTTTTTTTTCTTTTTGGTAGTAAAAAATGGAATTGCATATTGAATTATTGACAGAGTATAGAGAAGCTTGATCCATATATAACGGAACCATTCTATAACTAGCCCTTTTTTTTTGGATTTAGTAATATGAAAAGCGATAACAGATAGTGGTACAAGCATGTGCCTAGAGTATCGTTTTTGATACTCTAATAATCTTTTACAGCTCCAATAAAAATTATCGACCAAACTTATTATCAAAATTTTAACAATATGTCCTTAAAAAAAACGATTATAATTTCTCTAATTATCGTATGAAAATGATGCGCATCAAAACCCCATGGAGAGTTCAGAGTACGATAAGATAATGATGTTTCAGTAATCGCATTAATTAGATTCTTTTCTCCCCTGATTACTAAATACGTTTTAGACATTTCTAGACCTTTTTTCTTTCGTCTGGCATTTACGTATACTTTTATTATGGATACCTAATCAAATAGTATAATGATAATGTAGGGCGACTTTGTCATCATCCATCGAGACAAATGGGGCCTAGAATCTGGCGGTAAACGAATTTTCCATTGAATCGTTTCTTGGCCTACCAAACAAACTTTTTTCTTTGTTTTTTCATGCGTCTTAATTTTTTCTTAAAAAAGTAAATTCGTTATGAGAATAGAAACAGCAAAAATAAAAAACTACGTCGCATGTAAATGTAAATGTGATTTTAATAACAAACGTAGATTAACATATGTTTCAGACTCTGAACATTATAACTCAGCAGTTCACTGCAGACACTTTATTAACCAACTTGGTATACACTTCAATGAAATTTTATAGTCCTCGTTCTGGTACGTCTAATTTTCTTATCTCGTTTTTGTTTTTGATAATATATATAGTTACAGTAGGCGACTACTATCACTATGTACTATGCCAAACATATGTTAATGCGAAACAATAGTGCAAGGTAATAGTGGACATGAACATTACAAAAAAAATTTTCACTGATACAACATTCAATATATAAAAAGAGGCATCATTCCAATATAATGTCACATTAGTAAACTCATTTTATTGGAAGTGTATGCCCCTGAATTCATTTGAAAGTATGAAACTAACAAATTATAACACGGAAAAAATTATATATAAAAAAGAAACTGAATTGAAGTTTCTTTTACATTCATATTCCTTTCCAATCCAATTATAAAAGAAAAAGTAAAAATTAACTAAGGGAAAAGCAAAAAAAAAAAAGAAAAAAGAAGAAGAAGAATTAAAGAAAGAGAGAATATTGTCAAATTTTGTAGTTTATGCATTTGCGTTTGCGTTTGCGTTTTTTGTGCCAAAACGTTTTACGTGAAAGTGTCAGGATCTTGGAAAGTCTCAGGATCTTCATCTTGAATCCATCCAAATTTCTCCAAATAAGGATTCAAAATCGATTTTGGTGGATAATTATCAATGCAATGATTCCACACATTCCCTTTTGATTCTCCAACGGTAGTGAGACTCTCACAACTTCCCAAACGCAGCTATTACACTTTAAACCAGCTCCAAAGCTTATCATAAACACTCTATCTCCTTTCTTCAATCTCTTCTTCGCCTCCAGGTGTTCTATTCAACACATACCACAAACTACTTCCGCCGAAGTATGCCTAAAACCGGTAGAAGAGTCGTGTCTCGATGGTTCAATATCATACCCCGGTTAAATCCAAGCTATGTCCAATCCCATCAATCGCAGCTTTTCCTCCGGTATGAATACAAAAATGTTCGATCCCTGTCTTGAAGTTACGATCCCTGCCTTTACTGGTGCCCCTGGGAGATTTGTGGAGCACCTTTCTAGAGCTTCGACGAATCTGGATTTTCTTGATGAGAAGCTTTTGCTTGAACCCCAAGGAGCTCGGTTGTGGGAAGAATCTTGCGGTGTTATAACCTTGAGATTGCTCCACAAAAGCACGAGTCGCGGCTTTAGGTAAGAGTCTTCCCAAAGTAAAACCCTGCACGGCCTTGTTTGCCCTTCGTGCTTTGGATGCCGCAGTTGTAGGACTCCTCTCTAGGCTCCATGGTGAGTTCGTACCCATACACTTGAGCTTAAACATTGCTTGCTTCTTCAAGCTACGTTTGTTAGTCAAGAGAATAGCACAGCCACCAGATCGGAACAAACAGTTGGCTAAGATCATCGAAAGGTTGTTTCCACTATACCACCATGGCTTAAAGACTCGGAGGCAACAACGAGAGCCAACTTGTTTGGTATAGCTCTTGATATTATTCTTGACAATGTCTGGCAGACAGACTCGCACTACATCCCATCCCGGTCAAGTTAAAGACTTTGACGTCGTCTCTCATCTTGTAATGGTTTATGATTCTTGAAGCTAAAGAAGGTACTGAAGAGAGCATAGAGACGTTGACTACGAGGATGTTGATTTCTTTAGGAGAGATTTGCTTTCCGCGACTTTTCCAACGCTGTTTACGTAGAACTCTTCCATCTCTGAGATACCATCTTGTAACGAAGGACGCTCTTCTCGGCCTTCAAAGACAAGTCTTGGAGCGTAGCTTTGTTCTCCGATCCCTGAGCTTACGATGGATTTGAGAAGGAACTTGTATTCGGTTAATCCAAGGTTTGGGTTTCGATAAATGATTTCTCCGCTGAATTGAGTGTTCACCATTCGATCATCGGATGGTTTATGACATTGATAGTTTAAGATGTGCAACCTTTGTCTTGATTTGATTCCATGAGTTTCCAGATCTTGAAGATGAGGTATAGAGAAGAGAAGAGAGAACAAGAGAAGGAGAAGATCCATAATTATTTGTTTCTTCTTTTTTTTTTTTTTCTTTTTGGTAATTTTGTTTGTTTGTTTGAAGAAGAGATGATGAAGTGAGTAAGATGCACAAAAATGAAGTGGAGATTGTAAAGGAATTATATAAAGAGAATATGAAATGGATGAGGTAACGATAGCTTTTAATTTCCCGAAGGTTGGTTCTACATCACCGTTGAAATTTCGGGATTTTTAATACGATCTTGGAAATAAGAGAACTTTAATAAATTTTCGTTGATTTGGTACGAAAGTAATAACAAGTTTACGTTGATTTTTTTTCTGACTTAGGAACTAAGTGGGGACACGTTGATACGGAGGAACATGTTCCATTAAAGAAACATTATTACAACGAAATCTACTATTTACCTTTATTATATGTAGTATTTCTTTAATTCTTATATCATTCTTGATTTTTTTTTCTTTGTCATGTATATCTCTTTTAAATCTGAAAACCAAAGTGAGTATACTATGTAAATGTTCAAACTCGTATTTCGTGACGCATCCGTTTGTAAGATAACATTAGGATATCCATTGAATTTTGTAAATTTCCGAACACTACAACTTTCAAAAAACCATTGATTCGGGATGAATGCTGCATTTAAATAAAAATTATAGAAAAAAATAAATCCTTGATCAAACTGTTTGGGTGGTTATGCAGTAGCATTATTACACATGGTTTAAATTTATTCCATTATATAGCCCACATTTTACCTATATGAAGTGCTAAAAATATATTCACTAGACTCTGATATTTAATTTTACTTTCATTGATAGTTTGTGTTGAATGAATGATAAAAGAGATTGTTGAAATGTGAGATAAGAAAGAAAGTGACGGAAAAAAAAAAGAGGCAAGGACACGCAAAGAATTGAGAGTGTGAAGTCGTCGTAAGTCATCTCAACTCCCACCAAACGAATGTGATTTAAGTAAGTAATTGCGTATCAATCTTTTATTACAAAACCACACTCAACACTTTGGCTCACACCTTCTGTGTGTGCTCAAGAGCGGTTTTGAGGAGAGCTAGGAGTGCAAATACTACTCAAGGCCCAACAATTTTTTTAGTTTTGAGAACCTAAAATTTCTAAAGTACAAAAATAAATTAGAGTGATCATTTGTCTAATTTTAAGTTATATACCAAAGGAGAATCTGTATCGGTTTCACTTGGAAACTCTATTAAGAGTATCCCCAATTCAATTCCCTTTTTGGGAACTAAGTTCCTATTGATTTGACTAGATAAAAATAGGATCATGTTTCAGAAAAATTCGGGGACGGACTAGTCGTTAGTACTGTTTTCCTAGGAAATTAGCTGGACATTGGCCCAGACACCTAATTATATATATATATATATATATATATATATATTTTCAAATATATAATATTAGTATTTTGAATATAAATAAATTATTTAATTAAATTAAAAAAAAAAAAAATTGATCCATTAATGAAGGACCGGTTCGAGTTTGTAAGCTATTTAATTTGTTTGAGACGCCCTGTCTCTTCTGTCTAATATCTTAAACACTTGTGATTTCCTTTTAATCTCTATCTCTCTCCACCTTAATTTTATTAAATTCTCTTACTCTAATGAAGTTAGGTGTGCATGTATATCGATATTTATGTACTATTTTATATATGCCTTCGAACCATGACTTACTATATTTTGTTTTTATAAGAATTTTTAGACTATTTCAGTGGCCAATAAAACTCGGATACTGACAAATCTACTTTGATGTTTTGCACTTTTAAATCACTGATTTAATTACTGTCACTAGTTTTTCATAGTATATATATTGAATATATATATATATATATATATTTATTTATTATTATTTTCAATTATAGAGAACCTCGTAACAATTTAATTTGAGCGCAACACTTTGTGTTACAGTCTAGTGTGGATAGAGGATTGAGAAGGACAAATAGACTATAGACTTTAGCACGTTTACCAGTCTCAAAACCAACATAACCCATCATGTCTTTCAAATTTAATATGTAAAAGAAGTAGAATTCGAATAATATGGCCATGGGAAACATATTTATACTAACATATGCCTTGCTTGAAAATTCGAATCTCGTTCTATAAGATTTTATCTTAACAGAAACATGGTTAAACATAGAGATCTAAAATTGTAACTTATAAGCTTGCTTCCAAACTTAACATTATCTATATGCGGATTAATACTACAAAAATTCTCCAGCATAATCATATTAATTATCAAGGCTGCATGGAAACGGAAATTAAAAAAAAAATTACTAGTTGTAGTAAATCACTTGTATTCTTTGTTGAAGTTACTACAAGTTATTACAAGTTACTTGTAATAACTAGGTTGCATAATCCGTCTAAGTTACTTTTAGTAAATTACTGGTACATATATATATTTTTTTTTAAAAGTTACTTGTACGTATTCTTTGTTGTAGTTTGTAAAATTTACTTGTATTATTATTTTTGGTAGTTTGTAGTAACTGAAACATAAATAAGCGTGTAGTAAAATTTCTACAAACTACAACAAATAATACAAGTAATTGTTTGTTTTAGAAACAATTTAAATGTAAATATATACACATTTTGGGAGAGACCCTTTTTGCTCGAAGAGTTTTAGAAACAAACAAATTCAAAAACTATCAAATATGGATTACAATAATTGATATTAAGAATAGAATTTTGGCTAGTATAGGATTGTCGACATGTAGGATCGTCCATACCGAGTAGTTTGTTGCTTATGCCTCTATTTTATAGATGAAGAATGTGAATGGTGTAGTATCGTTGTGATGGGGATTTAGGAAAGATTAAACACATTTATCTTTTTCCAAAACTTTAGATTAGTGCAATGTTTTTATTTATTCAGAATTTATAACACGTTTTTTCGCTTTTTATCTTTGAATTTCAAAATATATTTATGAGTTTTAAATAATAAATTGAGATGTTTTATAACCAAAGTAGGATGTTATTTCATCACTTTTATATATACATTTATCTAAAGTTCTTCTTTTAAATTAAAAACAGTCGTCAATTCTGAATTTGACTTTTCACATTATGGGTTAGATATAATGATATCAAGATGATTGAAAGGGTTGGTGACTGATGGATAACGACGAAATATCTATAAATGCAGTCAACTAGGCTGCTAGGAAAATTAATTTACATAAAACTATAAAAGGAAATTTCTTGTAATTAGGAGTTTCGACTGAAGTGAGGCTTACTTTGACTTCTGTGATAACATCGGAGACTGAGATTATATAAAAGAGGAGACGACATTATTAGTCAGCAGAGCGACTTCGTCAGATTTGCTTTTAATTAATTGCTTGAGAAATTGGAGTTCAACAAAGCTCCAATCGTCGTTACAGTCTCAATAAATACACATTCATATAATAATAGGATATATCAAATGCATTAAGTTGGAGAAGCAAATAAATAGTGACAAAGATTGATACCAGACTCACTTATTCTCCATTTGCTTAAGGAGTAATAACTCTATAACATCTGCTTGATCAACTCTTATCACACTTGTTCCTGCCAAAAAAGAAAAAAACTCTTATCACACTTGTCTAATATTGCCACTTGTAAGTGAATACTATCCAGTTCATGAAAAAATAAAAAACAACTCATATTTTAATATTATTTTTTTCAAAAATATTTTGATGAAAATCTTTCTTTTTTTTCTATCGTAATATGCTATACATTATCATCATAAATACTTGACTTAATTCTATTACATTAATGATTAAATACATCAAAGCTATCTACGTACATCGAATGCGATTATGATAAATGGTTTACACAAACAACTCCATGACGTCCACCTTTTCCCGCCACATTCGGATATCAATCGATAATTTTACTCACTATATTTATAATGGACAGTTTTATACCTAACAAATAAGAACGACAAACGACTCTACCTACAGTATTCTGAAATTTTTAAAATTCTTGCTTTCATTAATTTAAAAAGTGCATATATGGGAATCGAACCTTAAACCTTGTATAAAAGCTTTAATGATCAAAAGGTTTCTATGAAAAACCGGTTTAGTTTTTTCTGTTAGACTTAGCTCTTTAATTTCAAGTTCGGTATTGATATACAATATATACCACGGATTTGTAATACATACTTTAAAAAAAATCTAGGGCAATGAATCAACACTTTTGCAATAATTTTCTTGAATAAAATAATTTATCCCAACATTTTGCTTCATAACAAAATTTTATTTTAATTGCAAAACATTGGAATTTTCGTTGGTGATGTTTGGTTTCGATAATTTTTGTTTTTGTATGTGATTGGTAAAAGTAAAGTGAGATTGGATGGAAAAATAAAAATATGAGAAATTTATTGTTGGAGGAAAAAGTCTCCTACTTCAGTTTTTGCAGATGGAGTTTTCACATTTTCAAAAGAATCGAGAGTAATAATTTTTTCACAAATAAAACTTAAAACTACCCAAAATCCTAAACCACTTTTTTTCCATTTGATTGGTAAAGAGTAGAGTAAAAATATTCATCTCTTTTTTTTTTTTTTTGTAAAGCTTTTTATCTTTTAAATTGCAAAACCTCCCTTTATATTCATATCTTTTTCTCTTCCTTCTAGTATTAACTTCTATTCATAGCCTAAATTTCCCAGCTGAGTTAGTTCATAATACATACACCTATATCGGATAAATTAATTCCATGCATTTTAACATGCACTACGACTCAAACAAGTGGCCAACTTATCGTAAAAACACCCTTTAGCAAAAAAAAAAAACTTATCGTAAAACAACTCATTTGAAAACATTTTTCTTTGTTTTCTATTTGATTTTAAACTGGATTTGTATTATTATAAAAATTTGGCATAAATGTTTAGGTCCATCTTAAAGATTTCTCTCTTATAAATAAAATGTCTACGTCCATCTTATTAAGTTGTTTTTGACAAATAATTGAAAAATCTCTTTTTGGCATATCTATAGACTATAGAGATTTTAGTGGATTCAAAATAATATAATGGTAACTCTTTTTTCGCCGCCTGGGATAATAAATAAAGAAGAGTTGGTAACTCTAATATTTTAAACTATACAATATATATATATATATATATATTTGTAATTTATCATAACTATACTATATTTAGATGATCAACCGATCGTTAGTAAATGTATCTCTACAGGTTTCGCTAGGTTGTAGTTTTACATGGAAGGACCAACTGAATTACTTAGTGCAATAAAGAAATATGGAAGAACTTTCGAGTGAATGTGATATATATTTTTTTTTGTTTGGGCTAATCATATAAAAAATAAAATGTGATATACTACTAAAATTTATATGAAATCTTTTGATATATTCTCTCTGTTTCTTAAAGAGTGTCATTTTATCACTTAATTTTTGTTTTACAAAGTGTATCATTTTATGTTTTCAATGAAATTTTTTAAGCTACATCTTAATTTTCTCCATATTATTGCAGTATATTAATTAGAGAGAAAAACTTTTTAGTATATTAATAAACGGTAAAAATCTTTTTACATATTTATCTTAATTTGTATGAAAAGTGTTAGAATGATATTTTTTAGAAATAGATGGAATATATTACCTAGGATACTTGGAAAGGGTTGAAACACTATCAATAAAAAATATCTAGCTTTGGGAAAAATGCATTTTGAAAAACAAAATTGACTAAAGGTTGACTCTGAATTCATAGAGATTAGGGATTATATCAGAATTTTAAAGTTATTCAAAACAAAACAAAAAACTGAAAGTTTTGAACTCTTTTTTTCTCAATTTGGATGCTTGATCATTTATATTTATAAGTGTTGTTCATTTTTAAAAGATTTATATGCCCAATTAAATATTACTATGATATATACTACTCGTTGGTGTTCGCCGACAGAAAAATAAAACTACTCTGTTGGTGTTCCGCCGCCATATAATACCAGACCACCGTATTCTGTTATAACTGTTCTAAATAATCAATTATTGCGAAAAAAAGAAAAAATAAACAATAAATTTTCAGCATATGCAAGATAAACATAAAATAATATATTAAATTACTTTTTTTTTGGGGGGGGGTTCCTGGTTATGACACTAACAGCTTAATTGGCCATAACTATAAATTATTATATACATTTTGTCTTTATAAAAATTATTATATACATTACATGCAGTTGTTTGTACATTTACAAGTATGAAGTATACATGCACGTGGGGGAGCCATTCACTTATTTATTTTTTTCATTATGTTCTTTTATAAAGTTTATATTGAGTCAATTTGATTTTCTCTTTTAAAAAAACTTTCGGTACATGTTTATATATAACAATCAATCAATGAATACAGTAGACCAGTAGTCATCGAGAATTTCCATCTGTATTTTCGTAAACATAAGAGTTTCAAAATTTTCTAAATAATGGTCGAACATGCTGCATGTGGTCACGTTTTATTGTTAGACATGAATTAATGTGTATATAAATGTAAATGTATACATAAAAAGCAAGACATTACAATTGGCTCAGGGTCCGGTAGGAATGTCACTGATGTTCTGGTTGTAGTTTATTTATTATTATTTTGTTAAGGGCCTTTCTTGCTGTAGTTTATTGTTGATAGAAGTGTCCTAAATCCAGAAGACGAAAATAGTGAATATGAATTTAAATATTCTCCAATTATGCTAAAGTATTTGTTACTATAAAGAGTTTATTATATGTTTTAGGTAAACTATTCTACGCTTGCTAGATCTAAGAAATCATATTGTCTAGCTTCCACAATAACTCATTTTCTTTCCTAAAACAATCTTTCGTTCTTGTTAATTCGTTACGTCTTGAATCCTCTTTCGATATGAAGAATAAATAAAGATCCTCCTACAATCTCACCTAAATCTGTTCCATTGATTTTTGAAATTTGATAACAACGTAAAACTATGATAAAGTCGCAGTATTATTTGTTTAATACGAAAATAAATATAAACCAAACAATATTCGAAATTCGTTAAAATCTCTATAGATCTACCTAAATATGAAAAAAAGAGAGATAAAGATTATAATATAAATCTCTATCAAACTCATAATGATTTTGTTTTTGGGATATCATATTATAAAAGGAAAATGGTCCTTAGTACTTTTGTCAAATGAAAAACATTTTAATCCACAGGTCAAAGATTTTAAAGAAAAATAATCCACATATTAACAACGCCTAAAATCACAAGATTTCTTTTGTGAAATAGAAATATTAAAAAATAATTTAATTTGTGAGTTTTTTCCCAAAAATAAATTTCATAATTTGTTTTCGAATTTGATCTTTTTCTTATTGTAAATTTTAATGGAATCATATTTCAACATTTCCAATTCGATTTCATTTTATTTTGCATTATCCCACTTTCGTTTACATTACACACTGTTATGTGTAAACTATCAAATTCTGTAAGCTTTGGTTTTATGTTTTTCACTTCAAATTTACTTTAATTTGGGGGAGGAGTTGCCAAAGTATAACCAAATTTTATTTTGGAGGGGGTTCATTCGCTTTAGATTAGACAACAAATAAGAAAAACAAAATTTATTAATTATAATTAATAGACTCTTTTTTCCTTAATTTTCATGTTTGCAAAATATTATATATTAAAAATTCTGGTTTGGTTTGTTTATCAAATACTGGGATTTTAGGGATAAAATTTTGTTTCAAAATATATGATGTGTTAGAATCTCAATGCAACTTTTTTGCACACAGTCAAAGTATTTAATACTAGTATTTAATAATTTTATTGGTAAAAAGTATTCACTTTAAATAAAAAAGCTATTGACAAAATAAAAGTGTTAATACTCTCGTTACATTGATCAGGTAGAAATTGGCTCCAAACTCCAAAGTGGAAATTTTCTAAAACTCTGTACAGAATAGTAATAATCATTGTAGGAGAGTTATTATTAGTTGTTGTGACGAGATAACACAAATATCATGCAATTCCTTAATTATTGTTTTATGAGTATTTAAGATGTTTTGGTTAAAAGTTAAATTTTGTATATATCTTACTTTTAGCCAAAAACATCTTATATAATAAAAATATAGGGAGTATAATTTTATACTGTTCATAGTTATAGGAATTTTGAGCTTTGATAGCAGTAACTGAATCAGAATTATATTTTGATAGCAGTAACCGAATCAGAATTTTTTACTGTTCAAAGTTATAGCTATTTCCCATCTCTGATTCTGTGACGGCTATCAAAACTCGATCTTGTCAATCCTTAGTTCATGTGTGTGGTCGTTCGTGACTGTTGAGAGACCACTCAAGGTTTGTTTTGTTTCATGCTCACGATGTGTTCACTCTCATTTCGGTTCGATTAGCAGCAGAGTTCCGATGTATTCTCTGGTCTATCCAAAGTTTACACAATTTACATATAGATGATATTGAGTTGTGTTCTGATTCGGTTACTGCTATCGCAGCTCTATCTTGTCCTCACACATGGCCTCGTTACCTATAGAGTATATATAAAATATATCTTTTATGTATATTTTACATTTCTGATAAGTCTATATCTTAGATCGTATATACTCTAGATTATCTTCTTTGTATGTATAAATAGTGATGTATCTCATTCATAAGTTAATAAAAAAAAGTTCTATTAGTGTATTAGTGTTGTTTCTATCACTTTAAACTTCCATGCTCTGTTTTGTCACTTTGTAACATAGTGTTCAGTGTTCTCTTTCTATAATTTATATCAATCGACGATTAAAAAAAAACATATTTATTTTATTTTTATTTCTAATAATTATTATATATTCCAGTTATGTTTTTTTTTAACTGGAATATATAATAACTATTAAAATAAATAATAATTGTAAAAAAATAAATAAACTGTATTAATGATATAGCGTAAAATAATTTTATTACAATATTTTTTACAATATTATTTATTTTAATATAAAATAACATAAATATAAAAGGAAACATAAAGAATTTCACTATATATTATTAAAATTTTAACTTTTACCTTTTGACAACAATTATTTTTATTTAAATCAAACAAATCTTTGAACCAACTATCTTTTTGACTTGTATTCATCACCATTATCGTAAGATCGTTTCAAATATTTGCGGGCACAAAAAATTCACTAATTTTTTATTTAAAAAATATAGTTTATTCAACAGTTTTATACTTTTTCGTCGATTTTATCTGTTATGTTCGTTGAATTAGCCAGCTTTATTTATTTTCTGTTTCGCCGGTCTTATTCATCAAGTTTCCTAATTTTCTCAACTCCATTCTATGTTCGATCTTCGTCTTTTCATTTCTCTCTCTTTCTCATGCACAATAACTAAACTTATAAATAGGTTTAAAAAATTAAAAAAAAAATTAGTAAAATGAATCATACATCAATGAAACAAAAAACACCCGAAAAGTTTTCATTTTTTTTTCAATTATGTTAAATTCTTAAACCTAGGAGAATTCAACAGCTGAGCTTTTTTCTTTATTGTTGGGGATTTTAAATTTTGCTAAATCTGATTTTTGAAAAACGAAGAAGAAGATGCGGTTATTTTGACATAAGAAAAAAAAATCACATTAATGAATATAATGCGGGTGTTTTTTTTTTGCAATCAATTTTCTTGTCCCATCTTATTAGACAAAGGGGGAAGAAGAAAGAAATAGATATCTGTTTCTTTTAAAAATCTAAAAAAATATTAACGTTTTGATATTCTTTTTAAAATCCATTTTGGTTTAATATTTTTAACGTCATATCCACATTTTGATTTAATGCTAATTTTTGGTAGATTGTTTTGGGCAATTCTACTATTTTCTAGGTTACTGTAGCAAAATTCCTTTTAAGCTAATTCTCCAAATAACAAATCATCCAAGTCCAACTAGTCTAAATCATCCAAGTAAATCTCTTTTTAAGGTTATCGACCACTTTTCGATCCGTTTGACAATATCCATTTAACCATTAAATTTTGTTATTTTATCCTCGATAAAACACTCTCTCCAGTTTTTAGTTGATGTTTTAGATTTTTTTAGTTTTAAATAATTGATGTTCTTACAAGTCTATGTAAAAATTAACATCAAATAATTCTTTCCCCCTTATATTATTGAGATCATTTTCAGTCAAAAAGCTCAAAATTCAAAGATAAACAATGATGACGAAAGTTACAATAGATATTATACAAGCTATGTCTCTTTATTAACTTAATTTACCCTGTAACAGTATCGGTTACGAGGTAATCTTTGTTTATTATTAATACAATAACAAATGACAACAATTGTTATCCTACATAAATCATCACACAACCACAAATCTATTAGGCTTATCATAAATTAAGAATACATATCCTCTAAACTGGGCTGCTTGTTTTGTGGACTATTACAAATATTTGGTCAAGTCATTAATTAAGAATACATATCCTCTAAACTTAACACACTCTCGTTTGCTAACCAATCACAGGCTTCACCAGCCAACACATGTCCAACAATGACCAATCCAACGATCATTATTTCATCACAAGATCCTCAAAAGTACAACATATTTACACAAAACGCCACTTCAAATTCTCAACGTCCCGATTCTGACGACTTAGCTGAAAGTCCTGAATCTGAAGTTTTGAGTGAAGACACGATCATACACGATGATCCAGTACCTAAGAAAAGGTCAGAAAGGTAATTACCCAAATCTTCAGGGGCAATTCTGACAATCTCCTCCCAAGTCTCCACGTTGTACTTTTTATAAAACGACGTCGCAACAGATGTTAACTTCTTCGTCACGGAATCTTTTAAATCATCTCTCAACTTCGAATCCGGTACTACCCACTCGCACTGCTTCTTAAACGCTTCTTCAAACCCTTCGTTGAAACGTTTCAAACGCTCTTTCGCCACGTGTTCTTCTAGCATCTCTTGGTCGTTGGAATCGGAAAGTGACGTCATCACTTCTCCCCAAGAAAATTTCTCGTATTTCTCCAAGTATTGAGTCAGTTTACCTTCGTGATTCGAGATCCATTCGTCGCCGAGTACGACTTTAAGATTCGATGTACGTACCTTGGAGATCACGTAATGGAGATTGTTCGCTAAGAAGAGGTATGAGAGAGCCATGTCGGTGTAGATTCGAGATTTAGTGTCGACTTTGCAGAGCAAGACAAGGATTAGCCATGCGAATCTTGTGGTTACCGGAGAAGTAGAAGAAGAAGATCCGGTTTCTCCTTTGTTATTGTCATCGTCGTTGTTCCCGAAGTAATCTTCCGGTAGAGGTAACGTCGATTCGGTGAGAACTCCAGCGAGTGATTCGTTGTAATCAGCGAGGAATACAATGAAATTCATGACGTACCTGTTGTGATTATGGTGAATTAGATGAACTTAAAAAGTAAAAGAACCCAAAACAAAACTTTTGGAGCAAAACTCACTTCTTAGGGTTTTCTTCTACTAAATGTGTGAATACTAGAATGCTCCAAAACCCAAGACAAATAATGAGATTTGATATGAAAAATATATTAATGGTTCTGAATACTCTTGTAAACTCTTTGAAATCAATATTTTAAAATCAATATAGTAAGTTTAGACGTAAAAAGCGAAAATATATCAAATTGTTGGTTGTCTAACAGTAGTACAAAAGACTCGTTATTGCGAAGGATTACTATTTAAATCAGAATATCTAAAGTTAGGATTCATATATTATGAAAGATTACGGGTTAAAGGTTTAGAATTCTCATGTAAAAAGAAAAAATGAAAAGATTTTTGTGCTCGGAGGAGTAAAAACCCTCATTTTTAGGTTAGATGGTCTAGAGGCTATAATTTTTCTTTTTTCAATTTCTCAGATGTAGGAACCCATATTTTGGAAATTTTTTTAAGCCATGGCAAAAAAATAACTCAAAATTTTAAAGATGTATTGATAATATATAATATAACTACCGGACAACACTACATACATACATATAAATTTGAAGTAAACTAGAACAGTACCTTGTGAGCTGATGAACTCCACCTCCAGGGATAGGTGATTTGGAAGATTCTTTAGTAATCGAGGCTTCAAATTCAGCAACCATTGAATTAATAGCTTCACCAAGATTATTCAAAGAATCAGCAGCTTGTAATCGAACAGAAGAAGTCGAATCATAACTAAAAATCTCCTCAATTCGTGGCAAAAGCTGCGAGATCGTTTGATAAACATCGAGCGTAAGAAAGACTTTCTCAACAGTCTTTCTACATCTTGCAACACTCAACAGGGAAGACAAAGAGAGTTAAAGCACTATCTAACGTAATCTCAGTGAAGCAAGACTCAGCAACAGAGACAGAAGGTGAGAAAACGTGATCGCAAAGGATCCGTTCACCATCGAATAAATTAGTGATTAAAACTTTCGTAGCTTCTAACCAATTCTTGATGTTTTTCTCCATACTATCCCAATCAAGTTTTTGAATCTTTCCAAAACTTAGATTCTCAAACCCTAACTTGCTCGACGCTTCAACTATGATTGATCTTCTTATCTTCTTGTAAATCTTGAGACATTCGTTTTCGTAACCGGACGATATCATACAATCAGCGATCATTCTCAAGTCAGTCATTACATCAGCTTCTTCAGCTTTTGGTGCATCTGAGTAAGTAGAAACTTTTTATTCCTTGGGTTGAATGATCCGGGAGACCTAACGGATATGGACTCTGGATCAAGATTACGTCGATTCGATTTTAGAATGCGATAAAACTCTTTCTCCAGCTGTTTCATTGCCATGGTCACAAGATTATGCGCTCGAGAGAGCTTTGGTGATTCTGGATTCACTAACACTACTCCTTGAATAGCGTATTGTAAGCTGTTGATGATTTCGATGAATTTTCTTCCTTCCACGCGATTATCAGTGGAGAAAATGAGGAGAGGGAGCAACAAGATGAAGCAGAAAGATCTGGAGATATCCATTTTCTTGTGAAAGTTTCAGCTGCTTCAATACTATCCATTAACAAAGATTCAGAGAAGCTTTGGTATGGACGTGGTTTTGTTCTTCTCCCTAGGGTTGAAGACGGTTTAA
This sequence comes from Cardamine occulta, assembly GCA_028015245.1. Taxonomy (NCBI): domain Eukaryota; kingdom Viridiplantae; phylum Streptophyta; class Magnoliopsida; order Brassicales; family Brassicaceae; genus Cardamine; species Cardamine occulta. Next base: position 10,952,119 of record CM051376.1, on the reverse strand, counting down.
ATAGTAGCATCATTTTGTTTTTGTTTTTGTTTTCTTAGTGTTTCAAAATATGAAGAAATGATGTTTGAAGTTTTTTTTTTTAACTTTTTTTGTTTTTGTTTTGGAGGTTCTAAGGAAGTAATATGTTTTTGCATTGACTACTTTTAAGTTTGAGGTCTTTGGTTCGAATCTATTAAAGTCTGTGGTTGGGATTCATTTTCTCTAATTTTCAGAAAGAGATTTGGTTTTAGTGTAGTATTAGACTTTCTAAAATAGCCCGAAATCAGTAAATTTGGATAAGTTAATCTATTTAGGATTTAGGTATTTTTCTTTAAAACCTCAGATTTTGAGAGTGTTGTCTAAATGTAGAATGTGAAATTGAAGAAGGGGAAACGTCAAATATCAAATCTTAATTTCTAATTTATTTCAACATATTAGATATTTTTAATAGATAATTAGAGAATCTAGATATAAAATCTAATTGTAATTAATGGTATCAAAATTTGATACTCTACACTTTGGGGACCAAAGGCTTCAAAAGGCTAAAGGACAATTAGTAATTTTCTTGTTTTGCTCTGTAAATTGTAATGCATGACAGTAACATGGATCAATGTAAAGTGTAAACAATTCATAAACTCGTGTACACTTTTCAGATATTAAAGATAATGTCACTTTTCAGTTTGTACAAGTAAATAATGGTGTAAATAATTATTTAAGAAAATTAAATTAATCACTAACGACAAAATGCCTAACAAAACCAACTAAACCATGACCTTATCAAAGGTATTTACCGTATACAATTATTTGGTTTGGAGATCCTGGTTTGGTTGGTTCAATAGATACGGTATTTCCAAAATAATTACACCATTATTTACTTCTTGTACCATTCTAAATAACAATCACAGACTCATGTCCGAAGAGTGGATTGACGAAACACTCCCTGATCCACCAGACCCAAAATACAAATCCGAAATATAATTCCCAATATCCTCAGGGGCAAATCCGACATTTTTCCCTAACCCGACCCGGTACTTCTTACAGAAACCCGAGTATTTCGGTATAATCATCATACCCACAGACCGTTTAATCTCATCTCTCAATTTCGAATCCGGTACAACCCACCCGGTTTGCCTCTTATACGCTTCCTCAAACCCATCACTAAACCATCTTATATGCCCCTCCGCTTCTTCCTCCGTAATCTTCATCTCCGCCGTCTGAAGTGACATCATCATCTCCCCAAACAATCTTCTCAAATTTCGTGGCGTACTTCTTCACCTTCGCTTCATGCTTCTCAACCCAATCCTCACTCAGAATCGTCTTTAGATTCGATGATCGGACTTTAACCACAACGTAATTGAGATTATTGATCAGAAACAGATACGAGAGAGCTACATCGTTGTAGAGACGAGACTTCGAATCGATTTTGCAGAGTAATAACAGAATCAGCCACGCGATCCGTGTTTTAACCGGCGACGATGAAGACGAAGAATCAACATCGCCGGAGTAATTTTGTACTTCCGGTAAAGGTAACGACGGTTTCGGGATGATATCGAAGAGTGTATCGCTGTAATCAGCGAGGAAGACGATGAAATTCATAACGTATCTCGTCAATTGATGAATTCCGCCGCCGGAAATTAACGATTTCGATGATTCTTTAGAAATCGAATATTCGAATTCGTCGAGCATTGAAATCACACCTTCTCCGGAGATCCGTTAAAGTTACGGCGACTTGTGGTCGGACGGGGGAAGGTGAATCGGAGCTAAAGACGTCTTCGATTTTAGGCGAATGCTCTGTGATGGATTGATAAATATCGAGTGTGAGGAAGAGTTTCTCAGGAGTTTTCCGTGATTTAGCAATGTTTTCGAAAGTAAACAAAGCTAAAGCGCTTTGTAATGTGATTTCCGAAAACGAAGATTCACGAATTGACGATGAAGAAGAAGATGAGAAGACATGATCGGAGAGGATTCGTTCGCCGTAAAACAGAGTCGTTACAGCTCTTCTCGTTACTCGTAACCATTTTCGAATCTTCTTCTCCATAACTTCCCATTCAAGTTTCTGAATCTGTGAGAAACTCAGATTCTCGAAACCTAATTGATCCAATGCTTCAACGATGATAGATTTACGAATTCTTTTGTAGATTTTGAAACATTCTTTGCCATATCCAGATGAAATCATACAATCTGCAATCATCTTCAAATCTTCCATTGCGACTTCATCTTCTTCGTTGGAATCCGAATTGGAAGCTCTTGAAGAACGAATAGAGACGGATTCAGGATCGAGATAACGTCGATCTGATTTTAAAATCCGGTAAAACTCTTTTGGAGAGATGATTCATGGAGATTCTCATTAGATTCTCAGCTCGAACTAGCTTCATTGACGCTGGATTTATCGAGATTAGTCTAATCATACTAGAGTGTAAGCTGTAAACAACGTCGATGAATCGTTTAGCTTCGTCGCGGTTTTTTTCCGGTGGAGAATAGTGAAGAGATGAAGCAGAAAGAAGAAGAAGAAGAAGAGTGGAGGAGTTCTGGTGAAATCCATCGATGTATGATTGTTTCAGCATCTTCAATACTATCTTCCATTAGAGACTCAGAGAAGCTATGGTGTGAATGTTGTTTTAGCTTAAAAGATGTTGTTGTTAAAGCGAAGAGAACCATTTTTTTGTTGTTGTAAGTGTAAGATGATGAAGTGAAAATTCTGGTGAAATGATTCACTTGGAATAGTATTTATAGTGGTAGCTTTCTTTTTTTATTATATGATCCTTGACTAAGAATTTTAGTTTAAATTATGCATATTGACTATAGAGTAATAAAACGTGTGATGACATGTTTAGCATATAACATACGTTTTACAGTAATTTATAAAGATTCACCGTGTATTTTCAACTCATCGAATATTGGAGTAATTTATTACTTAGTATTGGTGAGTATTTTTGTGTCCATGCAATTGGAGTAGGTAGAAAAATTGGACAAAATTAAATGGTTAAATAGTTTTTTTTTTTTTTGATAAAGAGCTTAATTAAACAGTATTTATTGCGTTTGGTAACCTTGATGTTTAGGTTTTAAATAAGTTTTAGGAGTTGGTCTCATTTTCTATTTTTTAAAATTATATAAAAAAATTAGTCTCCTAACAACAACGAAACAAAATTATTCATTAATCAAATGATCAAATAGAGAAAAATACTAATTTCTTTTAACAAAAAAAAAAAAACTCATTTCTCTACAATCCAACTTTGACTATTTTCCTATATTTAATCAAACTGCAACTTTGGTATGCATTATTTGATAATTATAAGTTATAGTCTCTTCGGCTGCAATTTTAAATATTTAAAGAAACCTCGTACTTTCAACATGTTAAAAGGAATTTTAAGGACAACTAACCCATTCTCTAATGTTTTTTTTTTAATTTCATCTAGCTGTCATTATGGTGGGTCATTGACTCGTTTCCCCATGCAAACGAGTGACAAAGGCGAATATTATATATTAAAAATTGAATAAAGAAAGAAATTAAGAACATCGTATGGTTTTTAGTCATCTCCTTTGAAAAGAAAAATTATACGTACGTCTCATCCCAAATCACCTAAACCATTACACTAGACGCGAAGATGACTACTCCATTAATATCCAAAAAAGGTTAATAATTTTCTTAGTTTGTTTAAGTAATTTCAAAACTTATTTGCTATTAAGAAACAATATTAGTTGATGATACTATATTTTCTAGACCTTAACAGCTGTTTTGTTTTTCAGAACTGGAACAGTTTCCATTTTCTGCTAAAAAATAAAATCAATTCATTATGTACCACGGGGACCACACCTACGGATTCACAATGCACTACTGTAATATGACTGTTTGTTCGTCGGATCCATTAATTTCCCAAAATTGAAATTTGTTTATCATTTAAGTAAATTAATTACAGCTGGTAGATTAAAGTACTATGGTTTATAACATTTTAAAAATCCACAACGAATCCATATGACATTTGTTTTATCCTCAATATAGAAAAGTAATGGAATTTCAATATCACATTTGTATCTTGTAAGACCTGCCTTGCCCTTTTTTTTTCTTCAAGCTAAAAAAGTTCTGAAAAGTTGTGAAATTTCAAATACTGTTCTAAGAAGACTATCAAACTCTTACCACCGGCATCTGAAAGAACGTTAAAAAAATAAAAAGACATTACAAGATGTTTAAGTAAACCCTTCATTAAAAAAAACAAAGATGTATTAGTCCATTTATAATTTGATATAATTGGTTACAATAAATAATCGTTTTCTAGCATAGACTCTTGACCATCGAGCTTACGATTAGAATATCTATTTGTACCTGATAATAAAAGCAAATTATAGATTTTATTTTTGATGTAAAAAGAATTCATAAGAAAATAATAATGTAGCTTTTACATGGGGAACTAATAAAGATAATGATTTTATTTATTATTAATAATGTCATGCATAATTTACTAGTCTGTTGTTGAATCTGATACGATGGTCAATAGAGATTTTACTTCTTTCCTAACTAATTAAGTTTTTCTTTCGCAAAATCAATAAATATACCCTGTTGTATAAAGGTTTTATGTTGGAGGAAAATAAGAAGCATACACTTTTTTTTGTTAGGACAACAGTAAGCAACAATCTTCCATGAGTTTGGTATGGTAATAAAAAAAAGTTATAGCCGCGTTACTCTGTTTAGTGTATTGCCTAACAAAATGTCAAAATTACGTTTTTCTTAAATGATTTAATCGTTTTTTTTTTAACATAGATATCAAAATCAAATTGACGTTATTTTCCTACTCGATCGCATCAACAACATTAAAAGTGCACAGTTACATTTGTCAAAATCGTGGTGCTTTAAGTTAATAGACAAAACCATAAATGTCACATCTATAAACAAAGTATTATGAGACGCGTTGCAGTAAAAATGTGCAAAGGAGAAAATAGAATCAGGAGAAAAAGAAAGAAAAAAAAAGGAGGAAGAACGATTATAAATAAATAAAAAATAAATAAATAAATAAATACTTAAATATATAACTGTGTTCCATTTTCTGAATTAATTATGATGCAAAAATTCGAATAGCATGAGTTCGAGTTTAGTGGGTTACGCTTTCGATTGGGAAAGCGGCTCTTCGACGAGGCACCTTTACTTTAATTTCTACTTTGTTAGTTAATCTTTTCCATTAACTCAATTAATTAAGATATCAATACGTAACCAATAAATCAAATAACCAAGACGTCTGTAAAAGCTACTATGACGTAGTGGATATAGAAAATGGAGGATTTCTATATGAAATTGATAATCATGATCACTTATAGTGTCAGTGTGTCACTCTTGAGAATTGTATCAAACGCAAACATGATATAGAATCTTGAAAACTAATGATTTAAATGACCTTTTACATTAGTTTTTACATGTTGTTGAGTTCATTAGATATAGAGATTGATATATACTTAAATTCTAACTTTCTAGTATTTATTTTTGTCAACAGAACTATCTAAACTAAAACGTTTTGGTAATCCAAACCGACTCTACACATCCTACATACTGAACCTTATAACTTTATAGTATTTTTGTAGCTGGTTTTATTCTCAAACGAAGGATAAGTATTTGTTTTATATTACAGATCCTTTTTTTTTAAATGGATTTCTTAGAAATTAAATTTTACTGAATCACTTTAAATTAATAAATATAAAATTCTATATTTTAACAGGGTTATCAACAGTTTTAGATAAATAAGTACATAACATAAAATTGACAAAGAGGGTGTTGCTTATAAGCTATTGTAAAGCATATACAATATACATGCATCAATTATTTCTCTCTATATAATAACAAAGGACTACATATGCATCATATACAAACACACACACGTCAAGGTAGCGACGATCCCATCATATGTCGAGAAACGCTCGATGGTATTTAAGATAAAGACATATATATTAACTAGGGTCGAGGAATGCACCGGCTGCAAAGTTAGCTATGTATAGGAGACCATTGACGGTGATGCTGAAAAGATTAACTGTGGCTATGACTATGCCATCAGGTGGATAGATTTCGCACGAGCCAGCTGGAAGATTTACTCGGAGAATGCAGTAGCTTGGATTAACCAAAACCGTCTCCTTACGGTGTTGAGCACAATGGTAAATACACCGACTGAATTGGTCACTGCTTGAGCGAGGGTTGGGTTTGAGCCTGCACATTCATAGTAGACTATGGCATTGGAGACAGGGGGTGCGCTTGGATCGCCGCGAAGGCTACAAGAAACGGTACCACGAATGATGATTTGGTCGATTTCGATGCCCCAGATTCTTAAACTTTTGGATATGGAAAAGAGTGAAGCCATGAGAAGTATGAAGAGGAGAACCCCATTTGACTTTTCCATCTTTTCGCTTTGATTTGGTTTCCAGCCTGCTCTACCTTGAGGTGTTGGGTGGCCAAGAAAGCACAAGGAGGGGTATTTATATCATTTTTTATTTTTTTTAATGATTAAGAGGTTATGGATCTGTGGGCTTGTACATCTCCATAGTTTCTACGTTTTCGGTAACTAAGGGTTTAATCACTAAATCAATTCATCGTTTGTTTTGAGAAATCATTATATATATGGATATGTTTTGAGATATTTGTTTTGGTAATTGGATAAATAATGGATAGTCCAGATTAATTCCAAAATCCGATAATATTTGTGTTTTCTGAACATTTAAAACTTAATATTGTCGTACAAGAAACCCCCAAAAGTTATGATACGTAATAATATTACGGGTTGCATTTAATTTTTAATTTAAGTTCTCAATTTGGGTTGCTCTACTTGTGATTACTCGCACGAGGAAATATTATGATTAACTAGAGAAAGCTTTGAATGCATGAAAAGCTCCAAGGATAGAAAATACGTACTGTAGAAGAGTTTTTTTTTCTTATCGTATTTGATATTGTAGTTAACGTGAATGTGTTTAAGTGAAACAAGAAAAGATGGTGTAGCTAGTTTGCGGATATCTCTAAGATTTAGAAAGTCATTGTTAATTTTAATTAGGCGATGTGAATGCCTTTGATACAATTTTTTACTAAAAGAATGCCTTCATGTACACGTAAATCGATTTAAAAGGTGTAATTAAAGTAAATTTTGATTTGGTTTCTCATTCAATTTTGTAGGCATTTTGCTTGATGTTTTTTTATTAGAATGGTTATTCAGTACTGGCCGACTTCTCACTGATAAGAAGGTTTTTGTAAATTGGGTTATCAAATAACCCTTAAACCGTTATAGTATAAAGGGTATCTAATCCACGGAGATTAAGGATGTAACATTAGGGACGCGAGATTCTAAACTAAGCTAGAGCAAACAAAGAATTGATTTTGTAAAAAGAGAATGATGAAAATAAAAGATAATCAAAAGGAAAATATTGGATCATGGGTTATACTATCATAAGGATGGATTAACAATCAAACAATGATGTGATAGGTTGCATTAAGCATCATCCTAGAACATGGAATTCACAATTATGACTAATCTACTTTCATGGCACTAATCACTTCACTAATCATTTAATTATCAATAATTCTCGTTAGCAATCAAATAATCAATGAGCATTAAGAGACAACTCCAATAAGTTCACTAAACACCCTAATCATCAACTCTCGCTCATTAGGTATGTAAAACTCATAAAAGGTTTAGTTCAAGCATTTTATCAAACACCTTGTGGGCATGAAAATGCCTAAGCTCAGTACTACCAATCTTTTGGCTAGTCTAGCATTACGATCAATCTAAATGAAGGATCTAACAATAATCAACCTAAATAATCAACATCTAACCATCAATTCATCTTAATCTAGCAAACCCATGTTCCAACTAAAAGACTAACAACCTAAATAAAGATAAGTGATAATGCACTTTTGTACAACCAGGCTATCAATAACCCCTTAACCGTTATAGTATAAGAGGTGTCGTGATCCACGGAGAAACGAGATCTAACACATCAATAATTCAAGTCCCAACTTAATATAAGCAAATGATCAACTTCGTTTTAATGACTAACAACTTAAGTAAGTAAACTAAGCGAACTAAATTATTAAAGATGACTTTAAATGCAATAAGGGAAAGCAAGAACCATAGGGAATGATGAATGAACAAGGGTGATTACTAAAGCATTAGATAGAGTTTAATTATGACTAATCAATTATTCCATAGACTTTAAACACTAATAACAATTAATCCATTCTCATGACAAAAGCATCTTTGCTAAGCAATCACTAAACAGTAATTCTCATTAGTCAATGATTAATAGCAAACATTAAAAGCAAGTTTAAATAGTCATTAAACAGCCTAGACAAATATTCTCATATGCTAGGAATGAAAAGCTCTTAATAAATTGGTTCAGGAATTTTATCAAACACCTTATGAAAGCATGAAAATCCCTATGATCTAAATCAACTTGATCATGGTTCATTTAGCATTAACAACACATATTAAGAATGAAAACATGACTAGCAACCTAAAGCCCCATCAATACTATAGCAATCAACCCTAATCCATCACCCCCAAAGGTCCTAAATAGACTACTCACTCATGATCATGTTAACACAAAGCAATGCATCAAATGCTTGGTTAAACATGATTAAGAGATTATAGAAATGAAGATTAGAAAAGGAAAATCCAACTTAAACTCAATAGAAATCAAGATCATACAAGGGTTTTTTTTTTCTAATCTCTCCCTAATGTCCCTCTAATCTGGGTTTTGTTTAGCTATTTATAGCCCAAAACTCGGACTGGTTCAACTACAAGAGAAATTATGGTTAAGTCTGGTTAAGAGGAATTGAATCTGAATTTAAACCATCCCATCGGTCATGCCAGATCGATGGATCTGACCGCTGGAGACCATCGGTCTATCTTCGCCACTGGGAACGACCACTGAATTCCTTCGGTCATGTTCGACCGCTGTAGATGATCCCCCAAATCGCCTGTAAAAGTCCCCTGTGGAAGCCATCAGTGTGTTCTAACCGCTGGAAGTGACCGCTAATCAACATCGGTTATGTTTGACCGCTACAAGTGTCCTCCCAAACCATCTGTAAGACTGTTGAGAGCTCCATCGGCTGTAGTGACCGCTGGAGGCGATCGATGATCACTATGGTCTTGCTAGA
>CM051376.1:10922179-10942919 GCA_028015245.1 Cardamine occulta | reverse complement strand
CCGCTAGAACTGACCGCTAAGAGCTCTCTAACCTTCCAACTCCATCCTTTGCCCTCTTGCTAAGTAAATCCACCCTAAGCTCCCATATCATCTAAAACCTGTAAAAGAACACAAATATACAAACTCTACTCTAATATGCACCTAATGCCTAAAAGTCATGCAATAGTTCTATGAAAATGAACCAAAAAACAAGCTTCGAAAAACACTAAAAATGCAATATATCAACTCCCCAAACTTGCTTCTTCTTGTCCGCAAGCAAACAACAAGATCAAGCCGGAGAAAGGTTGAAGGTGGGGACTCATAACCACGATATAGTTCACCAAGCTACCAACATCATACAACCAAGATAAGTCATCAAGCAATACGAAATCGAAACTCTAATCAACCATCCGCTTTACTCCTATCGCAACTCCTCATCTTTTACTCTAGAGTTAAGAATCAAAAATTTCCACAAGCAACTATGCAATCAACTCTTTAACATTTAATTAGGTAGTAAGCATGAGATCTCGCTAAGGGATTGTCAATCGCTTTCAATCGGTTAAGGGTAAAGCCATTTAAAGGTGGTTTTTTTGATGAAAGGGTTCTCTCAAGAAAATAAGGAATGTTTCACGTTAGGCAAAATCTATCTAAGATCCGAAACAATTCATGCATACAAGTTTAACCTCTATTGTTCTACCCAATCCTAGACTTTTTCTTTCTAACCAAACTCTCTCACTCTTATCTTAATCCTCATTTTTAGAGGCACATTTCTAACACTCTTTTCTTTCTTTCATTCATTCACCACCGAAGTCTTTTTTAAGAACCTCTAAGGGAATCCCTTTTCTCATTCAATGCTATGCTATGACTCTTTTTATTATTCTCTAATCTCCTTGGCATCCTCATTATTTTTATCTCTTTTTTTTTTTTTTTTTTTTTTGAAAAGGAAGCAACCAAGGCAATCTACAACATTAAGAGCCTAGACTATATATCGACTGGATTCCCCTAGACTTTATTCTTTCTTCCCTTGACTTTCACTTATCACTTTTTTTTTTCTTTTCTTTTCATTTTCTCAATCTCCATAACCAAGTACAAACCACTTAACACTCTACATATTGTCTCAATTCCGTGCTTAGATGCTAGCCATTGATGTTATAGCTCCTAAAAATAGAGGCTAAGCCTTGTCGTCCCCGATACTCTCAAGTTTTTGCCCACGTAAACATTATCAATCAAAAGGCCTCACACACTCAAGAGAATAGCAATGGTCGGAAAAAAGGTTTCGGGTTTGGTGCAGGACTATCCTAATAACGAGGATAGCTACTTGAGTTAACAAAGGGTGATGAAGTGAATAAGATAACTCAAGTATTCTAAATGACCATGAAAACGTATTTCAACCCCCTAAGCTGAGATAATTATGTTCAAATTAAGTTTCACTTAGATAGAGTCGAAAACAAGCTAGCAAGTTTTGATTAAGAATCTAACTTTCGAGTTGGAGAGATCAAAAGCAAAAGTTCAAACATTTCAAGGTCAATCAAGCACTACAAGACTATTATTAAGGTGATAATGTTTTAAGCTAAAAACTTCTCATGGTAAATCTAGTCATCGCCTCTATGCAAATGCTAATGCAATCCTATATGACTCTAGACTCAATCCTAGTGGCCAAATGAAATGCAAAACTATATGGAAATGTTTTTGGTTTTTTTTCAATTTTTCAATTTTTTTTTTGGTTTTTTCGATGCATATAGATGAACGCGTGAGACTCAAGAGTAAAAAACTCAAAAGAAAACACAATGTTAGCTACTAAGTCTCTCCCAAACCTATTTCAGACCGCTTCGTGTGAGAATAAAGTCTAAAAAAGAGACTAACTAAAGGAAATCAAATAAAACTATGTACAAAGGAGTAGGGTGGTACCTAATACCAAGTGTCGGAGCCGAAGGAGTATGAATCGTTGCTCGAGGTGGGGGCTGGAGGTGTTGGTGAGCGGGTGGCTTCCTCTTCCTTCGCCTTTGATGTGGTTTCGAATGATGAAGCCTGCTGGCTCTTGATCTTCTCCCGCTTGTTCCGGGACATTGTGGAATGAGTGTTGATGCATCGCTTCCTCATCCATTGCTTCATTTACGCTCTCACCCTCAGCTTCCGCTTTCTTCGCGCTGGGTTCTTCATCTGCTCTTGGATCCATGAATGTATCGGCGACATCATCGCTACCGAGTTAGAGCATCCGCCCCCGCTAATTTCTCTTTGAGCTCTTTCACCTATTTGGTTAAGCACTTCACTTAACTCACAACCTTCTTGAAGGATCGGTCTTGCCATTTGCAGAAGCGTTGGAGCATGTTGATATGGTGATGAGCGGCTTGGAGAGCGGTTTGGCGAAAGGGATTGGCTCGCCCCACGGTTGGAAGTCGCACCTTGAGCCTGAGAACGCTATTCGCGGTGCGGTGAGTCATCTTCGGGCGGTAAGACCTCCGGTGCTTGAGTCGAGGTTGATACTTTAGCTTTTTCTCTCCTCGAGAGATCCCCGCCTCTCGCCTTGTTGTACCAAACCTCTTCATGGCTGAAAGCGGACGTTGTCTTCGTGGGATATGTGGGTAAGTGGGATGTTCGGAAAGGAAATTCCTTCTTCTTTGAGCGAGATGTGGAGCTGAGGGCATAAGAGGGTCCAAGAGTCCCGCAGAGATAATGGGTCTGGTTAAGGTATTGTACATCCATCCACTCAACCGGGAGGCTTCTTCCGCTAGATCGATCCCCTTAGCAAAAAAGGGGCGCCAACAAACCTCCCATACTAACTGTGGGGTCTTGTCTTTATGAACCATGACCCATTCTTGGATGTAGAGCAAGAAGTGTATGAACATCCCGACCATGCTCACGCCGTCTCGGTTTACCGTTATCCCGCGACCCTCATTCAAGAACCCAAGGAACGGTGCGATCCCGACCATGAGAAGCATCATATCGGCCTCTCTAATTGTGCCCGCCTCTCGTCTCACAAAGAAAGTGTGAGCTAGGGCCTTGTGGACATACCGAATAGCGGGGTTCCGGATGTTTGCGGACTTGGTGAGTCCTTTGGAGTAAGATCCGGTCCCTATAGTCATCCACACATGGATTGGCTTAGTGATAGACTTGGCCATGACGGTGTGCAATCCCCTCGGGAGGCCGTATATCTCGCTAAGTTCTTCATATGTGACCTTGTAGTGCTTCCGGTTTGCCAAGAACTCGATGTAGCCCACATCATCCCATTCATAATCTCGAGGCTTGTTCTCTCGGGCTTTAAGGGAAATGAGGAACTCCTTTGTCATGTCTACGTAAGTATCCGAAGGGAGGCTCATAAACCTCGCAAGCTTCATGCTCTCGAACAGTGCCTCCACATCGTCTAGTAATCCGGCCTCGGTGAGGAATGCCGGATCCGGATATCTTGTGGCAACAAATATAAGCTTCCGGTCTTTCTCAAGCTGGGATATCTTAACCTTTACTTGAGCCACAGAGAAACGGTGAACCGATAGTTCCTCCGTATCCTTTCCGTTATCCTTTCTACTTCCCTTCGCCCTAGGAGTTCTACCCTCTTCATTCTCACTGTCACTACGCTCCCCTTCTACCGCTTTCCCCTTGTTCTTCCAAGACTTAGATGCAGTAGCTTTTCCTTTACCCTTGGATTGTCTTATTTCCTCCTCATTTTGATCATCTCTACCTTTTATCACCATGATTACCTTTAAGAAAAATGTTAACCAATAAGTTTTAGTCGCAAAAGGAATGCTTGCAAGTGATCAAAGTTTATATATGTATTCATTGAAGTTCATATGGACCACATAATCAACACCTTATATTCAAAATCAATTATACTCAATTTCAATCAAAATTTTTACACTAAATGATCATATTTCTTCAACCAAACATTGTTGAACTTAGTAGTCTTCTAGACATTTGCTTAAAATACCCATATCTATCCATTGAAACCACAATCTCCAATTTTCCCCAAAAATTTTTTATGAACCCTAAAATTTGAATTTTCACAATTTTCTCAATGAATCCAATTTTCCAAAATTTTTTTCTATCCTTTTAATAGTTGCAAATTGTGAAAAAATAGTGTAAGCACATGTCTATGGTTCCATATCTAACTTTAAATCATCCTAAATCACGAATCTAAGAAATGCCCAAAGATTGAAAAGTTTAGGAGCTTCATACCTTGAATTCGGATTGAATGAGATGAATATATGAAGATTAAAGCAGGGATTACTCAACAGAGGCAATAGATAGGTGAGTTTAGCAATTGATTTCATGAAAATCGGTTGAAAAATGAAAAAGTTTGAGAGATTTTAAGTTTGAATGTTGATGAAATCGTAAAAGTATGAGGAAGGAGAGAGAGAAATCGATTTTTGGAGAAGAAAGAGGAATAAACCGGCTGAAATTCGGGTTAATTCATTAAAAATAAACTGGTTTAAACTGAAAATCGAATTTTGGATACTTACCTGGGGACGCCATCGGTCAGTCTTGACCGATGGCACAGACCGCTATGGGCGTTCGGTCTGTCTTGGCCGATAGAAATGATCCTGCAAATCCCCAGGAAAACCTTGGAAAATCTCCCAGCGGTCTGTCTTGACCGCTGGGATAGACCGCTACTTGTTTGTGGTCTAGCCTGACCGCTACCTGTGAGCGTTGGGTCTGTTTGGTCTTGCTCGACCGCTATTGTTGTCCTCCCAAATGCTCAGAGAACCTCTTCGATGCACCATCGGTCTGTCTTGACCGATGGCTTTGACCGAAATCATGTAACCGATCTGTCCTGGACCGCTATAAGTGACCGATGGGAGTTTTCTCTAAGCATTTCATAATTTATTTCTTCTTCCAATGACTCAACCTAATATTCAAAAACACAGAAATAAAACATAAAACTAAGTGAATTTAAAGCAAATATATACAGGATACCATGGGAATACCTCCCAAGCGCTAATGTCATGAGCTCGACTCGTTGGTGTCTACTCGGATGGTGGATCCGCAAGGTATACGTTCTCCTTTGATGTAACGCTCGCTTAAGTACGGCTTCACTCTTGGTCGTTAACAACTAACTCTATCCATCCTTGTTCTTCAAAAACAATAGGACCATACGGACGCATCCTCATTTATCACAAAGGGCCCGACCAACGAGATTTCAGCTTTCCGGAAAATGCTTCAAGCGAGAGTTGAAAAGCAGAACCTCATCTCCTTCTTTGAAATCCCTTCATGACTATCTTCTTATCATGGAAAGCCTTTGTTCTCTCCTTGTAGATCTTTGAGCCTGATGCAGCAAATCTCATTTCATCTAGCTCTTAGAGTTGAATCAAACGCTTCTTTTCCGCAGTCTTGATATCGGGTTAAGTAACTTTGTTGCCTACATAGCTTTATATTCGATCTCAACCGGGAGGGGTACCATACACAGAGGTTGAATGGTGTAGTGCCTATTGGAGTTTTATATGCAGTCCTATATGCCCATAACGCATCATCGAGCTTTGTTGACCAATCCTTTCTTGTTGTGCTAACCGCCTTTCTAGGATTGCTTTGATTTCGCGGTTAGAAAGCTCAACCTGACCACATGTCCGCGGGTGATACGGACTGGCCACTTTGTGCTTCACCCATGCTTCTTAAGCATACTCGAACAACTTGTTGATGAAATTAACAAGAAATCTCACGAGAATCGACGGCAATTTCACGGAAACCGCCGGAATCAGCAAAATCCGCGGTTATCCGTCGGGTTTTTCCGCCGCTTCTATCTCGCCGAAATAAAAATATCGTTGAAAGCCGTCGAATTTCCGACGGAATTTCGACGAATAGGAAATCAGAAACCGGCGGAAATCCGGTTTTAATGCCGCGGTGTTCCGCCGGTTAAAATCGACGGAACACCGACGGAAATCTGATTCTTATAAACCGACGGATTTCTGACGGATCCATAACCGACGGCAAACCGACAAGATTTAAACCGACGGATTTCGACGGACTTCTGATTTTTATAAACCGACGGATTTCCGACGGATCTATAAACCGACGGAAAAACCGGTTTTAAACCGATGGATTCGACTTGAATTCTGATTTTTTTAAACCGACGGATTTGACGGAATTATTGAATTTTTTTAATTATAAAATCTAATATTTAAAATAAATTTATTAATTTGTAAAATTTGTTTTATAATTAAAATTAAAACAAATTTTAAAATTAAAGAAATAATAATAATGCAATAATTCAATATTTCTAAAATAATTCAAATAAAAAGGAAAAAACTAAAACTACGAAGGCGAAGCGAGATAAGAATTCCGCCATTTGTTGCTGCAATAACCGGTTATCCGCCAATTTGCGTGATCTCGCCTCGCTTGTTGGAGGCGATCCGCCTCGTTGGAGGCGATCCGCTTCTCGTTGGAGGCGATTTGCTTTGTTCTTCATCGCGAGCTGTTGCAGCTGCATCTTCATAGCTTCCATGCTCTCGCAGCGAAATGTGCCCTAATATCTGGAGAATCGCCAAGAAACGCTAGGTTGCAGAAAAAGAGTCGTCGTCCCGAAGACCAAATACACGACCTTTTGTCTTCGGAGTACACGCGTAAGAAACGAAAATCTTGTTAAAAATTAGAAATTACAAAAAACAATATAAATATATATTTTACTTACCTCAGAGACAAATTCGCTAATCTTCTCGATTGAAGATCGGTCATTGGAGGCGTCCTTCGATGATTGGCTGAGAAAGGAGGAAGTCTTCCTTCATCTTCTCATAGTTGTCAATGATCTCCCGAGCCAGCGGATCTTGGATTTCATGGTTCTTCCTGCTGGTATGCGCATCTTGGAGCAATGTGATAGCGGTGGGACACCGCCTTGGCGTAAACTACAAAATGAAAATTTAGTAAACTATAAAATTATAAAATTTTAATTAAATAAAAACTTACCAGTTGTTTGGTCTGTAGACCAAACTAACCGCCTCCTAGATTGTGCGTCACTTTGCCTTTTCCTTTTGCGATCGCTGTTTCGACTCCAATAAGTGCATAACCCGCCCATAGGCCCGGTTAGAAAGCAACTCCCTTGGGACATCATTCTTGTGCCACTTCTCCTTCCACTTGTTCAGCTTCCACTTAATACATTCTAGTGCTTTTTATCAAGCATCGCCTCAACGGAGGCGGTCATGTGGCTATCCCAAGTAAATTCTGCTGCAAATCAAAAATTCAAATAAAATAAATATATTAAATAAAAGTTAAAAAATTTTTAATATGAAGTACTTACATGAAATTGGCTAAACCACAATTCCGATCCGCTATCGGCATTTGGTTGTAAGTCGGGTACGGATGACGAAGCATTCCATTGAGCATCCGACACGGACTTGGAAATCCCATTTCCGAATCTCCAAACCTACAAAAGAAATTAGTGCAAATAACTTGAAATGTAACTAAAGTAATTTGAATTTAAAAATACTTACTATGTGTCTCGCCACGATTCCGGATGGAGACGAGGCATCTATCTCGCCCCGGTGAGCCACAAAGTCCTCAACGCCATCTGCGATGGTGCAGTAGGTGAAGGCATCGCATAGACGCTGTCTCCGGGATCTGTGTTCCGGGATAGGTGTCTCCGTATAGGAGAACTCAAGCGGAAGTACCTCCCTGCGACTACTACGCCCACCGTGACTCGAACGGACAAACCTACCGGAATCCCTATAAAAATTTTAAAAAGTATCAAACATTATATGAAAAAATAAATAATAATGAAAAATAAAAAAAAGTTTGAAAAAATAATTTAAATTCATTATTAGACCAAAACAATTCTACTTTTTATGGAAAAAACTAATAAATTACTAAAATACAAAAAAAATTTATTTATAAGTATTAATTCCAAAACAATTAAAAATTTGTTAATTCTTGATTTATAAAAAAATGAAAAATTCATGAATATAATTATAAATTACTAAAATGATTAAAAATTATCAATAAAATAATGATAATTTTCTAAAAATTATAATAACATACCAAAATTAAGAAAATATTAATGCATGAAAAAATTATAAATATTTCAATTAATAAATAAAATAAGAAAACAAATAATTTTAATAAACATAACAATCCTAAATCTAACAATTACAAACCTAAATCTAACATTACAACTCTAAATCTAACAATTAAAACATAAATCTAACATTACAAACCTAAATCTAACAAATCTAATTTTCTAAACAATCAATCTAACTAAAAACTTAACAATCAATAATATAAACTTCAAAACTTACAAGTTTGGGGGATTTTGAGACATAATGATGATATATTGACGGAATCCGAAGATTGGGAGAGGTTTGACGATTTTGGAAGTTTTCAACTCGCTCTGCAAAGTGAGGAGGAAGAAGACGAAGTCTGTATATATTATTGATATTTCCGACGGATATTTCCGCCGGAAATTCGCCGGTTAAAAAAAAAATTAAATTACGACGCTCTCGATAAGGTTTTGGAAAGGTTACCGCCTAAATTTTTGGGAACCGTCGAAATCTGTCGGAAATTTCCGACGGATAGGCAAAAATTTAGGCATCGTGGGAAACGAAAAGAGTTTCAGCGTTACATTTTTTATTTTCCGTCGAAACCGCCCGGAATATTCCGACGGATAGTCAAAATATGCATGCTTTCCGATTGGCCAGTCAACTCCTTAAACGGGGATGTAAAAACCCGGCTGAAATCCGGAAATTTCCGACGGATTTCGACGGGTTTGTGGTTTTAGTGGTTTTTACGCACCGCTTCAGTAAACATATGTTTATAGTATTATAAATTCATGTTTGCAAACACAAATAACTTATAGAAATCTTTAATTTGACAAATTTCAAAAGTTTAGATGATTATTTCGGATTTGGTAAACTTGTACATTAACTATATGTTTATCTATGAAACACTTTCGATCGAATCCATGCTCTAAAAAACAAAATCTTTTTAAAATATGTTATATATCACATAATTTAGTTTATTTTGTCAAAGTTTGTTGTTAACATTGTCTTGATGTACAAGAAATTATAATTTGACCATGTAAACCCCCAAACCCGTTGAAATTGCCGAAAACCGACGGATTGACGCGTTTTAGGTTACACGTGTCTTTTGAAAGATAAGGGAATGCGTAATTCGACAAAAAGTCCTGAACCGCCGGAAACTGTCGAAAAACCGACGGATTTCGACGGACTATTCTTTTTAACGAAAAACACGGTCCGCTTTTAAGGTTTAAATTATATTATCGACGGAAATCTCGCCGAAAATCCGACGGATTTCACGTTTTGGGGGTCATTTTAAAATTAATTTTAACTGGTTTAATGAGTTGTGTGGGTTTGTTAATGGGTTTGTTTAGAGAATTTTTAATTTCTCGCAAAATCTTATTTTATTAAAATTTGTTAAAATATACAAAGCTGAAGTCGAGCTTATAAAATGCTCGGCACTGCGGTTTTCGAGGACCTATGGTTTACAACCGTAATGTCAAAATTAAATAAAATACAAAATAACAAATTTACAACTTTCATGTAATACCAAAAAATAATACAAACCACGTGTATAACTAGTCTTCATTAGATGATGATGATGACCCCTCGATGGAATTGAGTCCTAATCCTCATAAAATTCACCTTGTTCTTCTTCCGAGTCGGAAAAACTAAACCAAATTGTGTGAAATCAACAACAAGATCCAGAGCACAAGAAGGCTCAACTGGATCCATTGGAACAACTTCGCTGGCTGTAAAGGATCATGTTCTCGCAACTCCATAAATTCTTCCTCGCGGTCACTTTTAGTAACTCAGGCGCCAAGGATCCGTCCGCCGTGTAACTCGAGGGTAACTAATATAGCACACCTAAAAAATAAAATATTAGTTTTGTAATTATTATACCTAAATAAGGAATTGAGTATTAATTACACTATTATTAGTACCCTACCCGCCACCTTGTGATCGTAGAATGAATGGGTCATACGCTTCTAGCCTCGACTTGAATTAATGACGAATAATCCAAATTGGTCTACATGAAGCCCACGACCGAAAGTGTTGAATCATACCAATCACACTTGAAAACAATGCACCTCAAGTCTAACATTCCCGGTATCAGACTTCCAAAATTTCTTGAAGAACGCCGGAGTAAACATCATTACCAGATTTCACCGAAATACCGAATCAAGTTTGCGCTTGTTCTTCCCTCGCCATGAACCCTAAACCCATATCCACGATCGTAGTATCTAGGATAAGAAGTTGCAATGTAGTTTGGACCATTAACAAATTCCAATAACCATGGGAAATGTCCGTCCGCTTTATTACTCCTTCGTAAACCTACAAAAATAAGTTAGATATTAGTATTTAAAAATAGTTTATTAAATGATTTAGTGTTTTTAAACACTTACGTAAAATTGCAACCAAGACATAAATTCCTCCTCCTTATGGACTTGAAGCTCGCCTTCTGTCTTATCCATATAAGACCACAGATAACGCCATGTAAATCCCGTGACGAAAACCAAAAATAGTCGACAAGTTAATAATAACATATAAAATAATCAATTATACATTAAATGACACAAAAGAATCCTTGTTTACCTTTCAGATTCCGTAATTTCTTCACAATTGGTTAGGATATACGATGCAAGTGTGTAAACCCTGCTGAGATAATTTACTCTTTTTCCTTTCGCCACCGACTCGCCCAACTTGGGAAAAATAACTCGAACAACGACGGGTAAATCGCCTTCACCACGATCATCATGGCGACTAGGACGCCTACTCTTCGATTTAACCATCGACGGAAGTAATATTCAAAAACCGTGAGGCCTCTTCGTTGATGCTCGGGCGATAATAGATCCCTCTACTCTACTCAAATTCTTAACCTTTTTCTTCAGATGAAACATATACCGCTAAATGGATACATCCAACGGTATTGAACCGGCCTCCTAGTTCAGCTTCTCGTGGAGGTGGATCGAAGATGTTCCATCACATCAAAGAAAGATGGTGGAAATATCTTCTCCAAATTACAAAGGATCACCGTGATATTGGCCTCGTAAATTTGGATTCCTCAACAAGAAGTGTTCTTGTGCATAAATCGCGAAAGAAAGCACCTACTCCCGCAATTGCTTGAGGACGCCTTTATGGAGAAGATGAGCAAAAGCGAATGGAAGAAGCCTCTGCATCACAACGTGACAATCATGACTCTTCATTCCAAAGAACTTTCCTCTCCATAATCGATGCAGTTACGCAGATTAGATGCGATCCATCGCTGAATTTAACATCGCCGTGAATCCAATCAAAAATTCTTCTTTGCTACTTAACCGGTATAATGGAAATGGACATTGACCATTTGGGAGCACTTCAAGAAAACCTCGATCGCAATATGCTGGCAAGTCTAATCTAGATTTCATATTGTCTTTCGCCCTTCCCTCGACGCTTAAGACCGTGGTTCATGATGTTCTCAAAGAAGTTCTTCTCAACGCATCACATCAAGATTATGCCGGAATAAATGGTTCTTCCAAAGAAGGCAATTCCAAAAATATGCTCTTCTTGTGCCAGCTATGAAATTCACCGACACCATAAATAGGTTCATGTCCATTACCCCCACAATAAGGAGTCGCCCTCAAGCACCAAAATCTCTCAACTGCTCCAATAAAGTTTCACCGCCTCATCTCAAAGCGGGACCATCAAAACTTGCCTACCCTTCGTAAACATTGTTCTCGAACGCATTTACACGGATGATCACTCGGAAAAAATCTCCTATGACAATCAAACCAACAACTTTTTCTACCATGCTTTAGTTGGAATGCATCTGTGTTGTCTTGGCAATACGGACACGATAATCTCCCATGTGTTGTCCATCCAGATAACATACCATATGCGGGAAATCGCTTATGGTCCACATAAGCACCGCACGCGATCTTAAAGTTTTGTGGGTCGAAACATCACACGCTTCACACCATGCTCCCATAGCATTTGTAACTCATAGATCAATGGCTGGAGGAATATATCAGTGATCTCTTCGGGATGCTCGGGCCGAATAAGAATCGATAGATATAAAAATTTCACGCACGCACTGAGATGGAGGCAAATCAGTGGGTTACAATTACGGGCCATAACGAATACTTCCTTCCATGCTTCCCAAATGGGTTAAAACCATCTGTACATAACCCGAGGTACACATTCCTTCGCTCATACGCAAACTCTAGATACAATGATTGAAAATGTTTCCAAGCTTCACTCGAAAGATGTAATATCTCCATCTTGACGATGTTCGTGATGCCATCTCATTGGCTCATGCATACCGAGAAGTATATAACCTCTTCAACCTCTCTGTTATTGGTAAATACCACATACGCTTATATGGAATTTGAATTCGCCACTACTTTCCGACACCGTGGTTTACTTACAAAATCTACATCTTTTGCGGTTTTCATCCGCCTCCAATATAGCATACAGTTGTCGATGCACACATCTATTACCTTATACTAAACCAAGACCAGATACAAGTTTTTGTACCTCGTAGTATGATCCGGGTAAAAGATTATCTTCGCAATAAATCTTTCGCCCAATCTGATATCGGGATCAACGACTCCTCCGCCAAATTGTAATCCGCCTTAATCGCCATCAATCTACTTGCAATGATAAAGGCGTAATGACCTTCTTTACACCCTTTATATATAGTGGTTGCAAAGCATCTAACATATCAAAAACTCTCTTGCTTCACATTAGGTTCTTCAACCCATATCTTTCTTCACCGCTAAACTCGACATTCTCTAAACGCATCATTCACCATCTCGCACGCCTCCCTACACCTACATCTACTTCCGTATACCTCCTAAACTATCTCGAGACAGTTGGTTCACTAGTACTACCATACTCAACATTTGTTTCTCCATGTAAATACCATATCTTGTAATCCGCGTAGAAACCCATTACTATACAAATGATGCCAAACTATCTCTATCGCAACATTACGAGAATTCCTACAAATTGAACATGGACATTTTAACTTACCTGATTTTTGAACACTGGTTGCTTTCCGCCACTTCCATGAACTCAGATATGCCCGTGCATACCCTCGCTCAAGTTGTTCGCCTCCGGATCCATTAATGGTCTCGTCCATCCATGATCGAAAATATCTAGACATATTTTTTCACTTTTTTTATAGAATTCAGATAAGTAAACAAGAAATGAGAGAGAGATATGAAATTAAGATTGTTGTGTAATGGATAGAGAATGGGAGAAACATATATATAAACTCGCTTCACCGGATTTTCCGTCAAAATCCGCCGGCTTACAACGGTAAATTCAACGGATACATTAACGCTCATATTTTCCGACTTTTTTCCATGAGCCATTGAAATCCGCGGAATATAACGGCATGGATATCCGCCGGAAACTCCGAATACAAATATCCGCGAAATTCCGCCATAACCGCCGAATATAACGCCGATTTCCAACGGAATTTCCGTCGAACGGTCGAATTTTCCGACGGAAATATTTCCGCCGAAAAATTCCGCCATAAATCCGCTGAATATAACGCCCGATTTAACGAACTTCCGACGATTCCGAATTTTCAAATCTCGGAATCCATCGTGAAGTCGTCAGAATTTCCGACGAATTTTGTCCGCCAGAAAATCCGTCCGGTTTTGTGTAGATTTCTTGTAGTGAAATGAGAACCGCCATCGCTAATAACCACTCTTCGAACACCGAACCACGGAAGATGATGGTCTTGAACAGCTTCAACCCAACTTTTGCATCATTTCAGGGGCTAAGATAGCTTCCACCCATTTCAAACATAATCCACCGCCACAAGGATGTATTGGTTACCATTGAGATGATGGAAACGGTCCCATGAAATCAACTCCCCACACATCGAATATCTCAACTTCTAGAATAGGGGCTTGAGGAGTCTCATTCCTTTTGCTTATATTCCCTTTCTTTGGCAAGGATCACATCTTGAAATGAAGGTTAGAGTTACCAAAGCCCGCTTGAAGCGCCTTTTGAACGTTTTGAAGGTTGTAAATGTCCTCCAATAATGAACCATGGCATAACGCCAAGATACCATCAACTTCCTCTTCCGCTACATATCGCTCGGTATAAGCTATCCTTGCAAAAGTGTATAAATAAGGCTCGTCCCAATAGTACCTAAGACACATCTCTAAAAAATTTCTCCCTATGATAAGCATCTAGATTCGTGGTTCCCTCTCACAAGCAAGGTAATTCACTATATCAACGCATTCTAGGAAGCTTCTCACCAAACTCATAGCGATCTCAAGCTTCTTATGGGTTTCAGAGGTTGAACTTAAGAGCGTGATTGCTAAAAGCCGCTCTTCGGGAGAGAGTCGCTGATCGGTACATCTTCGATAATCCTCATTCTAGACAAGTGATCAGCTACTGCTCTCAATGTCTTTTTTATCTTTAATTTCCAAGTCTAACTCTTGCGAAGTAAGATCCATCTTAGCAACCTAGGCTCCACATCCTTCTTTGCCAATAGGTGTCTCAACGCTGCATGGTCCGTCTGGACAATTACCTTTGACCCCACTAAATAAGACCGAAACTTCTCGAAAGCAAATATGATATCAAGCAACTCTTTTTCGGTTGTAGCATACTTAACCTGAGCATCATCTAAGGTCCTACTAGCGTAGTAAATAACGTGAAGTTTCTTTTCTTTTCGCTGTCCAAGAACCGCTCCAACTGTATAGTCGCTAGCATCACACATTATCTCGAAAGGCAAATTCCAATCTGGTGCTTGGACGATAGGTGCACTAACTCCCTCTTAATCTTCTCAAAAGCTTCCATGCATTCGTTGTTAAACTCAAAGCTCACTTCCTTGCACAACAGTCTTGTTAGTGGCCTAGCTATCTTGGAGAAGTCTTTGATAAACCTCCTATAGAATCCTGCATGGCCTAGGAAGCTTCGAATATCTTTTACCGTCTTTGGTGGTGCCAAACCATTCATAACATCAATCTTCGCTCTATCAACCTCTATTCCTTCCTTGGAGATCTTGTGTCCCAATACTATCCCTTCCTTTACCATGAAGTGACACTTTTCCCAATTCAACACGAGGTTTGTCTCTTCGCACCGTTCCATTACCCTACAAAGGTTAGCTAGACAAGAAGAAAAAGAGTCTCCATATACGGAGAAGTCATCCATAAATACTTCCATAGTATGTTCAATCAAATCAGAAAAAATAGACATCATGCATCTTTGGAAAGTGGCTGGGGCATTACATAACCCAAACGGCATCCTACGATAAGCATAGGTACCGTAGGGGCATGTGAAAGTGGTATTTTCTTGATCATTCGGATGTATCGGGATTTGAAAGAATCCCGAGTATCCGTCAAGAAAGCAATAGTATGGATAGTTTGCTAAGCGTTCTAACATTTGATCGATAAACGGTAGGGAAAAATGGTCTTTATGGGTGGCTGCATTTAGTTTTCGGTAGTCTATACAAACCCTATGACCGGTTATAGTCCTAGTTGGTATTAACTCATCGTGATCATTTTTAACTACTGTAATTCTGCCCTTCTTTGGTACCACATGTACCAGGGAGACCCAAGTGCTATCCGAGATCAGGTATATTATTCCCGCATCCAAGAGTTTTAGAATCTCTTTCCGCACAACATCTCTAAGGTTTGGGTTTAACCGCCTTTGATGTTCTACGGAAGTCATTGACTCATTCTCTAGGTGGATCCTATGCACGCAAAGAGACTCCGAAATTCCCTTAATATCATATAGTGAATATCCTATGGCTTTTCTAAACTTTCTCAATTCATCTAAAAAGGCGGAACCTCTAACTCACTAAGTTCGTCACTTATTATAATCGGATAAGTGTTGTTAGAGCCAAGAAATGCGTACCTTAAGCCTTTAGGAAGCTGTTTGAGATCAACTTGAGGTACTTTGAGTTCATTTCAATGCTCTTCCACGCTAGATTTACCATTGCTAGCTCTTTGGTTGTTTGCTATCTCAAGCGATGCAATATCATGTTTCTCTTGACCCAGCTCTATGAATGATCCTTCCTCACAAGATGCTCGGTGCGAGTCGAGTATCTTCTCATAACTTTCACTAACCTTCCTTAGCAACCCGAATTCTCCTCTTTTCACCGTGAGTGCGTGTTGTAGAGAATCCTCTAGAGTTATTTCTTCTAATAGCTCATTGGCTAGCGCGTCCATCTTTTCTATATAGAACGCTTGTCCTTCTATAGTCGGTTTCTTCATAACCTTGTTTATGTCAAAGGTTAGGACTTCATTCCCAAGCGCAAGTTAATACGTCCCATTTCTACATCAATCATTGATCTCAAAAGGCGCAAGAATGGCCGCCCTAGGATAAGTGGGTCTTTTGGCTCTTCATCCATCTCGAGTACTATGAAGTCCTTTGGTATCTCGAAATGGCCTACTCTCATCGGTAAATCTTCAAGTAGACCGATTGGTGTTCTAGTGGACCGATCCGCTAAGAAAAGTGATATATGACAGTTCTTGTATCTTGTAAACCCCAACCGCTTGGCAACCGATAAGGGCATAAAACTCACACTAGCTCCTAAATCGCATAGACATCGGTTAAAAGACAAAGGTCCAAGTGAACAAGGGAGTGTGAAGCTACCCGGATCATCTTTTTCTTTGCAATCACTTTCCTTGATGATCGCACTACATTCGTGAGATAAGACAACAACATCCTCTAATGCTTTTTTTCCTTCACCAGCCCTTTGAGAAATTTGTTGTAAGGAGGAGACAACACAAAGGCATCGATAATTGGCATAGTTAGAGTGACCTCGCTCATTTTCTTGTCGAACATAGCTCGGTATTTCTCCATTAGCTGTTTCTTAAAGCGGCCCAGGAACGGAAGCTTCGGTTCATAAGGAGTTGGCACAAAGAGAGTTTCTTTTTTAGAAGAAGTTGAACCCTTTTTCTGAGTTGTTCCCTTTGTCTTTTCTTTCGTAACCTCTTCAACCACTTTGTCTTTGCCCTTGTCTAGCACTTTCATTTCCACAACAACCTCAACATCTTTACTCTTTTCTTTCAACCCTTCTTCATCTTCAATCTCAATCACTACCTCCCCTTTCTATTTAGCAATGTCCTCATTGCGTGTTCCACTAGGTATCTCTTTCCCACATCTAAGAGTAATGGCTTTTGCATATTCTTTTGGGTTAGTCTTGGGCTTGCCCGGTAGTGAACCCATAGGGCGCTTGGAAGAAGAATTACTCATTTGATTTACTTGAGAGGATAACTTTTCAAACTTAGCATTGAGATCTTGGTAAACACCATCAACCTTGTTGTTCATAGCCGACATTTGTGTAGTGAGTTCCATTGCCCCTCTACTTTGGTTTTCCAAAATCTTCTTAAGCAAAGCGTTAGTGTCATCTTCACTTGATTGCGGTTTGGAGATACTAGTCTGCCCTTGAGCTTGATTTGGATAGAATGAAACCTTGGGCTTGAAATTTCCTTGATATTTGTTCCCTTGCTGATTGTTGCTTTGGTAGTTACCTTGTTGATTGTTGACTTGAGGTTTTAGAGGAGGGTATGTTTGGTCTTGAGGATTCTCAACATTAGTGTTGCAGTATGAGAAGTTTGGGTGGTTTCTATAGTTGGGATTAAAGCCTTTGTTGTAGCCTTGGTTTTGCCCACCAATGAAGTTCAACTCTTCTTGGTCATCTACACAACTCTCATTACCACCTTCTTGATAAACTTGACAAACCTCGTTATCACCAATGAAATGAACCGGCTTTTGAGATACTTACTACAGCTTGTCAAATCTTATCATTCAAAGCCTTCATATCTTTGCGGTGTCGCTCATTCATCTCACTTGTATCTCTTGAGCTCCTAACATAGTCATCTCCTTCATAGTTGCTATCACTAGTTGCTAGGCTCTCAACCAAATACAAACCATCTTCGGTCTCTTGTCCCAAGAAATTTCCTCTACTAGCAATATCAAGATGTGCTTTATACTTTGGCAAGACACCACGGTAAAGAGTTGCCAAAAGACTACCCGATGTGAAGCCGTGATACAGACATTGTGAAGTTAGACCCTTAAACCGCTCCCATGCTTCACTAAAGCTTTCATTACTATGTTGGGTAAAGCTTGATATTGCATTTCTTAACCGGTTTGTGCACGTAGATGAGAAGAACTTAGCTAGAAACGCCTTCTTGCATTGGTCCCATGTGGTGATAGAGTCATGAGGCAAGTTCTTTTCCCATACATGAGCCTTGTCTCCCAATGAGAATGGGAAGAGACGTAGCTTGAAAGCATCTTCCGAGACACCATTGATCTTTGTAGTCCCACAAAACCTATCGAATTGATCTAAGTGATCAAGGGGATCCTCCATTGCTAACCCATGAAACTTAGAGCTTTGCACCATGTTGATAAGGCTTGCCTTAATCTCAAGTTGTTATTCTCAATGGGAGGTGGATACCAGCTCTGTTTCCATGTGTGTGCGGCTCATCATAAGCACCAATGATCATAGGTGGTCTTGGAGCATGGGCGGGTGGGTTCCTTTGAGCATTGTTGTTACCAGCCCCATTTCCTCTACCATTTCCTTGCCTTTGATCAGCTCGATGTTCCTCTTGAACCCCAACTTAATCTAAGCAAATGATCAACTTCATTTAATGACTAACAACTTAAGTAAGTAAACTAAGCGAACTAAATTATTAAAGATGACTTTAAATGCAATAAGGGAAAGCAAGAACCATAGGGAATGATGAATGAACAAGGGTGATTACTAAAACATTAGATAGAGCTTAATTATGACTAATCAATTATTCCATAGACTTTAAACACTAATAACAACTAATCTATTCTCATGACAAAAGCATCTTTGCTAAGCAATCACTAAACAGTAATTCTCATTAGTCAATGATTAATAGCAAGCATTAAAAGCAAGTTTAAATAGTCATTAAACAGCCTAGACAAATATTTTCATATGCTAGGAATGAAAAGCTCTTAATAAATTGGTTCAGGAATTTTATCAAACACCTTGTGAGCATGAAAATCCCTATGATCTAAATCAACTTGATCATGGTTCATTTAGCATTAACAACACATATTAAGAATGAAAACATGACTAGCAACCTAAAGCCCCATCAATACTATAGCAATAAACCCTAATCCATCACCCCCAAAGGTCCTAAATAGACTACTCACTCATGATCATGTTAACACAAAACAATGCATCAAATGCTTGGTTAAACATGATTAAGAGATTATGGAAATGAAGATTAGAAAAGGAAAATCCAACTTAAACTCAATAGAAATCAAGATCATACAAGGGTTTTTTTTCTAATCTCTCCCCAATGTTCCTATAATCTGGGTTTTGTTTAGCTATTTATAGCCCAAAACTCGGACTGGTTCAACTACAAGAGAAATTATGGTTAAGTCTAGTTAAGAGGAATTGAATCTGAATTTAAACCATCCCATCGGTCATACCAGATCGATGGATCTGACCGCTGGAGACCATCGGTCTGTCTTCGCCGCTGGGAACGACCACTGAATTCCTTCGGTCATGTTCGACCGCTGTAGATGATCCCCCAAATCGCCTGTAAAAGTCCCATGTGGAAGCCATCAGGTGTCCTTGACCACGGAAGTGACCGCTAATCAACATCGGTTATGTTTGACCGGTACAAGTGTCCTCCCAAACCTTCTGTAAGACTGTTGAGAGCTCCATCGGGCTGTAGTGACCGCTGGAGGCGACCGATGATCACTTGCGGTCTTGCTAGACCGCTGAAACTGACCGCTAAGAGCTCTCAAACCTTCCAACTCCATCCTTTGCCCTTTCTTGCTAAGTAAATCCACTCCTAAGCTCCCATATCATCTAAAACCTGTAAAAGAACACAAATATACAAACTCTACTCTAATATGCACCTAATGCCTAAAAGTCATGCAATATTTCTATGAAAATGAACCGAAAACAAGCTTCGAAAACACTAAAAATGCAACATATGAATAAGAGAAAAGAAAAAGACAAAGAGATAGATTTACAAAGATATGGATGAAGAAATCTTCATTAGAGTTGCATAATATGAAAGACATCAATCCAAAACATCTAAAGAGAGTTTGGATATCAAAACCAATTCTAAGGAGAAGAAAACTTAGGGTTTTAGTTTACTTGTAACGCCCGTGTCCCGGAAATTAATTATCGGTTAATTAATTGGGATGTCCTTTCGAGTTTATGAACCTGAGACAAGTCTTGAGGAAGTGATGTTTGGGTTAAAATGTCCTTTTTGATTTGTTACGGGGGTGTCATAAGTCGTTTCGGAAGTTTGGGGTTATTCCGTAGAGAAGCGGAAACCGGTTACCGAGTGCAATTTCCGAAACTTGAAATATTATTTTCTTTTCCTTCATCTTCTCCACCTTGGCCACGCCATTATTGGTGTTGGGGGAGGTTTTGAGCTTTGGTAGAGTTCTAGAAAGAAGAGAAGAAGAGAGAAGAGCTTGGTGGAGCTTAGTTGAGTTGGTTCTAGTAGAATCAAGTGTGTGTGAGCTTGTGGAGCTTGGGAAAAAGATTTGGAGTTGGGGCTGAGCTCGGACGTGGCTTTTGAGGTGGAGGAAAGTTCCTTCTAAAGCTTGTGGGAGGTCCAAAGAGGCTAAATCCATCCATCTATAAGGTGAGTTGTGACCAAAGGTGGCTTAGGCCTTGGTCGGGGGCTTGTGGGGTTTAGACAAGCATTGAGGTTGTGCCTAGGTCATTTAGAGGCTTTGTGGTCTTGTTGTTAAGCTTAATCTAGTGTGTTTAAGCTTGTTTATTGATTATGAAGCTTGTTTATTGTGCTTGGTGCTTGTTAAGCTTGGTCCATGTCAAGTTTAGGGGTTCTGTGGGTTCCATCGGTCGTGCTGCATCG
>CM051376.1:10867446-10922079 GCA_028015245.1 Cardamine occulta | reverse complement strand
TTAAAAAACCCTTGTATGATCTTGATTTCTATTGAGTTTAAGTTGGATTTTCCTTTTCTAATCTTCATTTCCATAATCTCTTAATCATGTTTAACCAAGCATTTGATGCATTGTTTTGTGTTAACACGATCATGGAGTGAGTCTATTTAGGACCTTCGGGGGTGATGGATTAGGGTTTATTGCTATAGTATTGAAGGGGCTTTAGGTTGCCTAGTCATGTTTTCATTCTTAATACGTGTTGTTAATGCTAAATGAACCATGATCAAGTTGATTTAGGATCATAGGATTTTCATGCTCACAAGGTGTTTGATAAAAATTCCCCAACCAATTTATTAAGAGCTTTTCATTCCTAGCATATGAAAATATTTGTCTTAGGCTGTTTAATGACTATTTAAACTTGCTTTTAATGCTTGCTATTAATCATTGACTAATGAGAATTACTGTTTAGTGATTGCTAGCAAAGATGCTTTTGTCATGAGAATAGATTAGTTGTTATTAGTGTTTAAAGTCTACGGAATAATTGATTAGTCATAATTTAGCTCTATCTAGTGTTATAGTAATCACCATTGTTCATTCATCATTCCTCATGGTTCTTGCTTTCCTTATTGCATTTAAAGTCATCTTTAATAATTTAGTTCGCTTAGTTTACTTACTTAAGTTGTTAGTCATTAAATGAAGTTGATCATTTGCTTAGATTAAGTTGGGGTTCAAGAGGAACATCGAGCTGATCAAAGGCAAGGAAATGGTAGAGGAAATGGGGCTGGTAACAACAATGCTCAAAGGAACCCACCCGCCCATGCTCCAAGACCACCTATGATCATTGGTGCTTATGATGAGCCGCACACACATGGAAACAGAGCTGGTATCCACCCACCTCCCATTGAGAATAACAACTTCGAGATTAAGGCAAGCCTTATCAACATGGTGCAAAGCTCTAAGTTTCATGGGTTAGCAATGGAGGATCCCCTTGATCACTTAGGATCAATTCGACAGGTTTTTGGGACTACAAAGATCAATGGTGTCTCGAAGATGCTTTCCGCCACGCCTCTTCCCATTCTCATTGGGGAGACAAGGCTCATGTATGGGAAAAGAACTTGCCTCACGACTCTATCACCACATGGGACCAATGCAAGAAGCGCTTTAGCTAAGTTCTTCTCATCTACGGCACAAACCGGTTAAGAAATGCAATATCAAGCTTTACCCAACATAGTAATGAAAGCTTTAGTGAAGCATGGGAGCGGTTTAAGGGTCTAACTTCACAATGTCTGATCACGGCTTCACATCGGGGATTTTTGGCAACTCTTTACCGTGGTGTCTTGCCAAAGTATAAAGCACATCTTGATATTGCTAGTAGAGGAAATTTCGGGGACAAGAGACCAAGATGGTTTGTATTTGGTCGAGAGCCCAGCAACTAGTGATAGCAACTATGAAGGAGATGACTACGTTAGGAGCTCAAGAGATACAAGTGAGATGAATGAGCGACACCGCAAAGATACGAAGGCTTTGAATGATAAGATTCGACAAGCTGTAGTAAGTATCTCAAAAGCCGGTTCATTTCATTGGTGATAACGAGGTTTGTCAAGTTTATCAAGAAGGTGGTAATGAGAGTCGGGTAGATGACCAAGAAGAGTCGAACTTCATCGGTGGGCAAAACCAAGGCTACAACAAAGGCTTTAATCCCAACTATAGAAACCACCCAAACTTCTCATACTGCAACACTAATGTTGAGAATCCTCAAGACCAAACATACCCTCCTCTAAAACCTCAAGTCAACAATCAACAAGGTAACTACCAAAGCAACAATCAGCAAGGGAACAAATATCAAGGAAATTTCAAGCCCAAGGTTTCATTCTATCCAAATCAAGCTCAAGGGCAGACTAGTATCTCCAAACCGCAATCAAGTGAAGATGACACTAACGCTTTTTTAAGAAGATTTTGGAAAACCAAAGTAGAGGGCAATGGAACCCACTACACAAATGTTGGCCATGAACAACAAGGTTGATGGTGTTTACCAAGATCTCAATGCTAAGTTTGAAAAGTTATCCTCTCAAGTAAATCAAATGAGTAATTCTTCTTCCAAGCGCCTATGGGTTCACCATCGGCAAGCCCAAGACTAACCCAAAAGAATATGCAAAAGCCATTACTCTTAGATGTGGGAAAGAGATACCTAGGGAACACGAATGAGGACATTGCTAAATAGAAAGGGGAGGTAGGATCGAGATTGAAGATGAAGAAGGGTTGAAAGAAAAGAGTAAAGATGTTGAGGTTGTTGTGGAAATGAAAGTGCTAGACAAGGGCAAAGACAAAGTGGTTGAAGAGGTTCCAAAGAAAAGACAAAGGAACAACTCAGAAAAAGGGTTCAACTTCTTCTAAAAAAGAAACTCTTTGTGCTAACTCCTTATGAACCCAAGCTTCCGCCTCGGGCCGCTTAAGAAACAGCTAATGGAGAAATACCGAGCTATGTTCGACAAGAAAATGAGCGAGGTCACTCTAACTATGCCAATTATCGATGCCTTTGTGTTGCCTCCTCCTTACAACAAATTTCTCAAAGACGCGTGAAGGAAAAAAAAACGATAGAGGATGTTGTTGTCTTATCTCACGAATGTAGTGCAATCATCCAAAGGAAAGTGATTGCAAAGAAGAAAGATGATCCGGGTAGCTTCACACTCCCTTGTTCACTTGGACCTTTGTCTTTTAACCGATGTCTATGCGATTTAGGAGCTAGTGTGAGTTTTATGCCCTTATCGGTTGCCAAGCGGTTGGGGTTTACAAGATACAAGAACTGTCATATATCACTTTTCTTAGCGGATCGGTCCACTAGAACACCAATCGGTCTACTTGAAGATTTACCGATGAGAGTAGGCCATTTCGAGATACCAAAGGACTTCATAGTACTCGAGATGGATGAAGAGCCAAAAGACCCACTTATCCTAGGGCGGCCATTCTTGCGCACCGCGGGATCAATGATTGATGTAGAAATGGGACGTATTAACTTGCGCTTGGGAATGAAGTCCTAACCTTTGACATAAACAAGGTTATGAAGAAACCGACTATAGAAGGACAAGCGTTCTATATAGAAAAGATGGAACGCTTAGCCAATGAGCTATTAGAAGAAATAACTCTAGAGGATTCTCTACAACACGCACTCACGGCGAAAAGAGGAGAATTCGGTTGCTAAGGAAGGTTAGTGAAAGTTATGAGAAGATACTCGACTCAAGACCGAGCATCTTGCGAGGAAGGATCATTCATAGAGCTGGGTCAAGAGAAACATGATATTGCATCGCTGAGATAAACAAACAACCAAAGAGCTAAGCAATGGTAAATCTAAGCGGAAGAGCATTGAAATGAACTCAAAGTACCTCAAGTTGATCTCAAACAGCTTCCTAAAGGCTTAAGGTACGCATTTCTTGGCTCTAACAACACTTATCCGATTATAATAAGTGACGAACTTAGTGAGTTAGAGGTTCCGCCTTTTTAGATGAATTGAGAAAGTTTAGAAAAGCCATAGGATATTCACTATATGATATTAAGGGAATTTCGGAGTCTCTTTGCGTGCATAGGATCCACCTAGAGAATGAGTCAATGACTTCCGAGAACATCAAAGGTTAAACCCAAACCTTAGAGATGTCGACGGAAAGAGATTCTAAAACTCTTGGATGCGGGAATAATATACCTGATCTCGGATAGCACTTGGGTCTCCCTGGTACATGTGGTACCAAAGAAGGGCAGAATTACAGTAGTTAAAAATGATCACGATGAGTTAATACCAACTAGGACTATAACCGGTCATAGGGTTTGTATAGACTACCGAAAACTAAATGCAGCCACCCATAAAGACCATTTTTCCCTACCGTTTATCGATCAAATGTTAGAACGCTTAGCAAACTATCCATACTATTGCTTTCTTGACGGATACTCGGGATTCTTTCAAATCCCGATACATCCGAATGATAAAGAAAATACCACTGTCACATGCCCCTACGGTACCTATGCTTATCGAGATGCCGCTAAGGTTATGTAATGCCCCAGCCACTTTCCAAAGATGCATGATGTCTATTTTTTCTGATTTGATCGAACATACTATGGAAGTATTTATGGATGACTTCTCCAGATACGGAGACTCTTTTTTCTTCTTGTCTAGCTAACCTTTGTAGGGTAATGGAACGTACAAGAGACAAACCTCGGGTTGAATCGGGAAAAGTGTCACTTCATGGTAAAGGAAGGGATAGTATTGGGACACAAGATCTCCAAGGAAGGAATAGAGGTTGATAGAGCTTAAGATTGATAGTTATGAATGGTTTGGCACCACCAAAGACGGTAAAAGATATTCGAAGCTTCCTAGGCCATGCAGATTCTATAGGAGGTTTATCAAAGACTTCTCCAAGATAGCTAGGCCACTAACAAGACTGTTGGCAAGGAAGTGAGCTTTGAGTTTAACAACGAATGCATGGAAGCTTTTGAGAAGATTAAGAGGGGAGTTAGGCACCTATCGCCCAAGCACCAGATTGAATTTGCCTTTCGAGATAATGTGTGACTAGCGACTATACAGTTGGAGCGGTTCTTGGACAGCGAAAAGAAAAGAAACTTCACGTTATTTACTACGCTAGTAGGACCTTAGATGATGCTCAGGTTAAGTATGCTACAACCGAAAAAGAGTTGCTTGATATCATATTTGCTTTCGAGAAGTTTCGGTCTTATTTAGTGGGGTCAAAGGTAATTGTCCATACGGACCATGCAGCGTTGAGACACCTATTGGCAAAGAAGGATGTGGAGCCTAGGTTGCTAAGATGGATCTTACTTCTGCAAGAGTTCGACTTGGAAATTAAAGATAAAAAAAGACATTGAGAACGGCGTAGCTGATCACTTGTCTAGAATGAGGATTGTCGAAGATGTACCGATCAACGACTCTCTACCCGAAGAGCAGCTTTTAGCAATCACACTCTTAAGTTCAACCTACGAAACCCATAAGAAGCTTGAGATCGCTATGAGTTTGAGTGAGAAGCTTCCTAGGTACGTTGATATAGTGAATTACCTTGCTTGTGAGAAGGAACCACCGAATCTAGATGCTTATCATAGGGAGAAATTTTTTAGAGATGTGTGCCGGTACTATTGGGACGAGCCTTATTTATACACTTTTTGCAAGGATAGCTTATACCGACGATATGTAGCGGAAGAGGAAGTTGATGGTATCTTGACGTTATGCCATGGTTCGACTATTGGAGGACATTTCGCAACCTTCAAAACCGTTCAAAAGGCGCTACAAGCCGGGCTTTGGTAGCCTACAACCTTCATTTCAAGATGTGATCCTTGCCAAAGAAAGGGGAATATAAGCAAAAGGAATGAGACTCCTCAAACCCCTATTCTAGAAGTTGAGATATTCGATGTGTGGGGAGTTGATTTCATGGGACCGTTTCCATCATCTAATGGTAACCAATACATCCTTGTAGCGGTGGATTATGTTTCGAAATGGGTGGAAGCTATTGCTAGCCCCACAAATGATGCAAAAGTTGGGTTGAAGCTGTTCAAGACCATCATCTTCCCGCGGTTCGGTGTTCCAAGAGTGGTTATTAGCGATGGCGGTTCTCATTTCACTACAAGAAATCTACCGCAAAACCGACGGATTTTCTGACGGACAAGAATTCCGTCGGAAATTTACGACGGCTTACCGATGGATTCCTGAGATTTGAAAATTCTGGGAATCCGTCGGAAATTCCGTTGGAAATCCGAGGCGTTATATTCTGACGGATTTATGACGGAATTTTCCGACGGAAATATTTCCGTCGGAAAATTCCGACGGATTTCCGACGGAAATTCCGTTGGAAATCCGAGGGGCTATATTCTCGACGGATTTATGACGGAATTTCGACGGATATTTGTATTCCGACGGATTTCGACGGATATCCATGCCGTTATATTCCGACGGATTTCGACGGCTCATGAAAAAAGTCGGAAAATATGAACGCTAATGTATCCGCTGAATTTACGTTGTAGTTCGACGGATTTTCGACGAAACCGACTGAAACGAAGTTTATATATATGTTTCTCCCATTCTCTATCCCATTACACAACAATCTTAATTTCATATCTCTCTCTCATTTCTTGTTTACTTAATACTTAATTCTATAAAAAAAGTGAAAAATATGTCTAGATATTTTCGATCATGGATGGACTTAACCATTAATGGATCCGGAGACTAACAACTTGAACGAGGAGTATGCACGAGGCATATACGAAGTTCATGGAAGTAAGGGAAAGCAACCGCGTGTTCAAAAAATCAGTAAGTTAAAATGTCCATGTTCAATTTGTAGGAATTCTCGTAATGTCGCGATAGAGATAGTTTGGCATCATTTAGGATAGTAATGGGTTTACGCCGGTTACAAGATATGGTATTTACATGGAGAAACAAATGTTGAGTATGGTAGTACTAGTGAACCAACTGTCTCAGATAGTTTAGGAGGTAGACGGAAGTAGATGTAGTGTAGGAGCGCGCAGATGGTGAATGATGCGTAGAGAGAATGCCGAGTTTAGGTGAAGAAAGATATAGGTTCAAGAACCTAATGTAGAAGCAAGAAGATTTTTTGATATGTTAGATGCCGCAAAGCAGCCACTATATAAAGGGTGTAAAGAAGGTCATTCGCCTTTTATCACCGCAAGTAGATTGATGACGAAAGACGGATTACAATTGGCGGAGGAGTGCGTTGATGCGATAATAGATTGGGCGAAAGATTTATTGCCGAAGATAATCTTTTACCCGGATCATACTACGAGGTACAAAAAACTTGGATCCGGTCTTAAGTTACCGGATAAGGTAATAGATGTGTGCATCGACAACCAGATGCTATATTGGAGAAGCAGATGAAAAACCGCAAAAGATGTAGATTTTGTCAGAAACCACGGTATCGGGAAAGTAGGGCAGAATTCAAATTCCATATAAACGTATGTGGTATTTACCAATAACAGAGAGGTCAAGAGGTTATATACTTCTCAACATGACCAGAGCCAATGAGATGGCATGCGAACATCACAAGATGGAGATATTACACATCTTTCAGACGCAGGCTTGGAAACATTTTCAATCATTGTATCTAGAGTTTGATGATGAGCGAAGGAATGTGTACCTGGGTTATGTACAGATGGTTTTAACCCATTTGGGAAGCATGGAAGGAAGTATTCGTATGGCCCGTAATTGTAACCCTTATAATTTGCCTCCATCTCCGCGCATGCGAGAGAATTTTTATATCTATCGATTCTTATTCCCGCCCAGAGCATCCGAAGAGATCACTTGATATATTCCTCCAGCCATTGATCTATGAGTTACAAATGCTATGGGAGCATGGTGGGAAGCGATGATGTTTCGACCCAAAGAAAACTTTAAGATGCGGCGGTGCTTATGTGGACCATAAGCTATTTCCAGCATATGGTATGTTATCCGGATGGACAACACATGGGAGATTATCGTGTCCGATTGCCAAGACAACACAGATGCATTCCAACTAAAGCATGGTAGAAAAAGTTGTTGGTTTGATTGTCATAGGAGATTTTTACCGAAAGTGATCATCCCGGATCGCCGCTCGGAGAACAATGTTTACGAAGGGTAGGCAAGTTTTGATGGTCCACCGCCTGAGATAGACGGGTGAAACTTTATTGGAACAATTGAGAGATTTTGGTGCTGAGACGACTCCTTATTGTGGGGGTAATGGACATGAACCTATTTATGGTGTCGGTGAATTTCATAACCGGCACAAGAAGAGCATATTTTGGAATTGCCTTCCCCGAAGAACCATTTATTACGGCATAATCTTGATGTGATGCACGCTGAGAAGAACTTTTTTGAGAACATCATGAACACAGCCTTAAACGCCCAAGGGAAGACGAAAGACAATATGAAATCTAGATTAGACTTACCAAGATATTACGATCGAGGTTTTCTTGAAGTGCTCCCAAATGGTCAATGTCCATTTCCATTATACCGTTAAGTAGCAAAGAAAACAGAATTTTTGATCGGATTCACGACGATGTTAAATTCATCGATGGATACGCATCTAATCTACAGAATCGCATCGATTACGGAGAAGGAAAGTTTAATGGAATGAAGAGTCATGATTGTCACGTTGCGATGCAGAGGCTTCTTCCATTCGCTTTTGCTCATCTTCTCCATAAAGACGCCCACCAAGCAATTGCAGGGAGTAGTTTTTCGCGATTTATGCACAAGAACACTTATCGTTGAGGGAATCCAAAATTTACAGCCAATATCACGGTGATCCTTTGTAAATTGGAGAAGATATTTCCACCATCTTTCTTTGATGTGATGGAACATCTTCCCATCCACCTCCCACGAGAAGCTGAACTAGGAGGCCCGGTTCAATACCGCTGGATGTATCCATTCGAGCGGTATATGTTTCATCCGAAGAAAAAGGTTAAGAATTCGAGTAGAGTAGAGGGATCTATTATCGCCCGAGCATCAACGAAGAGGCCTCACAGTTTGCTGAATATTACTTCCGCCAGGAGTTCAGACGAAGAGTAGACGCCCTAGTCGCCATGATGATCGTGGGTGAGAGAGCGATTTACCCGTCGTTGTTCCAGAGTTATTTTCCCAAGTCAGAGTCAGGGCAAAGGAAAAAGGCGAATTATCTCAACAGAGTTTACACTTGCATACGATATCCTAACCAATTGTGAAGAAATTACGAATACCTAAAGGTAAACAAGGATTCTTTTGTGTCATTTAATGTATAATTGATTATTTTATATGTTATTATTAACTTGTCAACTATTTTGGTTTTCGCATGTGATTTACATGGCATTAATACGCTGGTACTATATGGATAAGACAGAAGACGAGCTTCAAGTCCATAAGGAGGAGGAATTTATGTCTTGGTTGCATTTTACGTAAGTGTTTAAAAAACACTAAATCATTTAATAAACTATTTTTAAATACTAATATCTAACTTATTTTTGTAGGTTTCCAAGGAGTAATAGCGTATGACATTTCCCACATGGTTATTGGAATTTGTTAATGGTCCAAACTACATTGCAACTTCTTATCCTAGATACTACAGTCGTGGATACGGGTTTAGGGTTCATGATGAGAGAAGAACAACGCAAACTTCAGATTCTCGTATTTCAGGAAATGGTAATGATGTTTACTACGGCGTTCTTCAAGAAATTTTGGAAGCGCAAGACCGTGAATGTTAGACTTGAGGTGCATTGTTTTCAAGTGTGATTGGTATGATTCAACACTCGGTCGTGGGCTTCATGTAGACCAATTTGGTGTTACGCCCGTTAATTCAAGTCGAGACTAGAAACGCATGACCCATTCATTCTACGTACAAGTTGAAAGGTAGGTACTAATAATAGTGTAATTAATACTCAATTCCTTATTTAGGTATAATAATTACAAAACTAATATTTTATTTTTAGGTGTGCTATATTCGTACCTCGAAGTTACACGCGGACGGATCCTTGGCGCACGCTTACTAAAGTGACCCCACGAGGAAGAATTTATGGAGTTGCAGTAACATGATCCTTTACAGCCAGCAGAAGTTGTTCCAATGGATCCAGTTGAGCCTTCTTGTGCTCTGGATCTTGTTGTTGATTTCACACAATTTGGTTTAGTTTTTTCCGACTCGTAAGAAGAACAAGGTGAATTTTATGAGGATTCGGACTCAATTCCATCTCGAGGGGTCATCATCATCATCTAATGAAGACTAGTTATACACGTGGTTTGTATTATTTTTGGTATTACATGAAAGTTGTAAATTTGTTATTTTGTATTTTATTTAATTTTGACATTACGGTAAACCATAGGTCTCGAAAACCAAGAGTGCCGAAAGCATTTTATAAGCTCAACTTCAGCTTTGTATATTTTAACAAATTTTAATAAAATAAGATTTTGCCAGAAATTAAAAATTTCTAAACAAACCCATTAACAAACCCACACAACTCATTAAACCAGTTAAAATTAATTTTAAAATGACCTCAAAACCGCTTCGAAACTGTCGGATTTTCCGACGGATTTCCGTAATATAATTTAAACCTTAAAACGGACACGCGTTTTCGCAAAGAATAGTCCCGCCGGAAACTGCCGGTTTTTCCGACGGATTTCCACGTTCAGGACTTTTTTGTCGAATTACGCATTCCCCTTATCTTTCAAAAGACACGTAACCCTTAAAATGCGGAAATCCGGTTTTCCGACGGATTTCGACGGGTTTGGGGTTTACATGGTCAAATTATAATTTCTTGTACATCAAGACAATGTTAACAACAAACTTTGACAAAATAAACTAAATTATGTGATATATAACATATTTTAAAAAGATTTTGTTTTTAGACATGGTTCGATCGAAAGTGTTTCATAGATAAACATATAGTTAATGTACAAGTTTACCAAATACGAAATAATCATCTAAACTTTTGAAATTTGTCAAATTAAAGATTTCTATAAGTTATTTGTGTTTGCAAACATGAATTTATAATACTATAAACATATGTTTACTGAAACGGTGCGTAAAAAACCACTAAAACCACAAACCCGTCGGAAATCCGTCGGAAATTTCCGACGGATTTCCGACGGGTTTGTGGTTACACGTGTCCCCGTTTAAGGATTGACTGGCCAATCGGAAAGCATGCATATTTTGACTATCCGTCGGAATATTCCGACGGATTTCCGACGGAAAATAAAAATGTAACCGCGAAACTCTTTTCGTTTCCCACGATGCCTAAATTTTTGCCTATCCGTCGGAAATTTCCGACAGATTTCCGACGGATTCCCAAAAATTTAGGCGGTAACCTTTCCGAAACCTTATCGAGAACGTGCGTAATTTAATTTTTTAAATCGATTTAATTTCCCGGAAATATCCGCCGGAAATATCGTAATATATACAGACTTCGCCTTCTTCCTCCTCACTTTCGCAGACGAGTTGAAAACTTCCAAAATCGCCAAACCTCTCCCAATCTTCCGGATTTCCGCCAATATATCATCATTATGTCTCAAAATCCCCAAACTTGTAAGTTTTGAAGTTTATATTATGGATTCTTAAGTTTTTAGTTAGATTGATTGTTTAGAAAATTAGAATTGTTAGATTTAGGTTTGTAATGTTAGATTTATGTTTTAATTGTTAGATTTAGAGTTGTAATGTTAGATTTAGGTTTGTAATTGTTAGATTTAGGATTGTTATGTTTATTAAAATTATTTGTTTTCTTATTTTATTTATTAATTGAAATATTTATAATTTTTTCATGCATTAATATTTTCTTAATTTTGGTATGTTATTATAATTTTTAGAAAATTATCATTATTTTATTGATAATTTTAATCATTTTAGTAATTTATAATTATATTCATGAATTTTTCATTTTTTTATAAATCAAGAATTAACAAATTTTCAATTGTTTTGGAATTAATACTTATAAATAAATTTTTTTTGTATTTTAGTAATTTATTAGTTTTTCCATAAAAGTAGAATTGTTTTGGTCTAATAATGAATTTAAATTATTTTTTCAAACTTTTTTTTATTTTCATTATTATTTATTTTTCATATAATGTTTGATACTTTTTAAAATTTTTATAGGGATTACGGTAGGTTTGTCCGCTCAGTCACGTGGGCGTAGTAGTCGCCGGGAGGTACTTCCGCTTCGAGGAGTTCTCCTATACCGAGACACCTATCCCGGAGACACAGATCCCCGAGACAGCGCCTATGCCGATGCCTTCACCTACTGCACCATCGAAAGATGAGCGCTGAGGACTTTGTCGCTCAACCAGGACGTAGATAGATTGCCTCGCTCCATCCCGAATGCGAAGAGAGACACATGGTAAGTATTTTTAAATTCAAATTACTTTAGTTACATTTCAAATTATTTGCACTAATTTCTTTTGTAGGTTTGGAGATTCCGAAATGGGATTTCCAAGTCCATTAATCGGATGCTCAATGGAATGCTTCATCATCCGCATTCGACTTACAAACCAAATGCCGATAACGGATCAGGAATTGTGGTTTCGCCAATTCATGTAAGTACTTCATATTAAAAATTTTTTAACTTTTATTTAATATATTTATTTTATTTGAATTTTTGATTTGCAGCAAGAATTTACTTGGGATAGCCACATGACCGCCTCCGTTAGACGATGCTTCGATAAAAAAGCAGCTAGAATGTATTCGTGGAAGCTGAACAAGTGGAAGGAGAAGTGGCACAAGAATGATGTCCCAAGGGAGTTGCTTTCTAACCCGGGCCTATGGAGCGGGTTATGCACTTATTGGAGTGCCGAAACAGCGATCGCAAAGGAAAAGGCAAGGCGACGCACAATCTAGGAGCGGTTAGTTTGGTCACACGGGCCAAACAACTGGTAAGTTTTTTATTTAATTAAAATTTTATAATTTTATAGTTTACTAAATTTTCATTTTTGTAGTTTCGCCAAGACGGTGTCCCACCTTCCGCTATCACATTGCTCCAAGATGCGCATACCAGCAGGAAGAACCATGAAATCCAAGATCCGCTGGCTCGGGAGATCATTGACAACTATGAGAAGATGAAGGAAGACTTCCTCCTTTCTCAGCCAATCATCGGCGAACGCCTCCAATGACCGATCTTCCAATCGAGAAGATTAACGAATTTGTCTACGAGGTAAGTAAAATATATATTTATATTGTTTTTGTAATTTCTAATTTTAACAAGATTTTCGCTTACCGCAGGTACTCCAAGACAAAAGGTCGTGGTATTTGGTCTTCCCGACGACGACTTTTTTTCTGCAACTTCGCTTTTCGGCGATTCTCCAGATATTAGGGCACAGCTCGCACAACGAACGCTGACATGGAAGCTATGAAGATGCAGCTGCAACAGCTCGCAGAAGAACAAGAAGCAAATCGCCTCCAACGAGAAGCGGATCGCCTCCAACGAGAAGCGGATCGCCTCCAACAAGAAGCGAACGCGAGAGATCACGCAAATTGGAGGCGGATAACCGTTATTGCAGCAACAAATGGCGGAATTTTATCTCGCCTCCCGCCGTAGTTTTAGTTTTTTTTCCTTTTTTATTTGAATTATTTTAGAAATATTGAATTATTGCATTATTATTATTTTTT
This sequence comes from Cardamine occulta, assembly GCA_028015245.1. Lineage (NCBI taxonomy): Eukaryota > Viridiplantae > Streptophyta > Magnoliopsida > Brassicales > Brassicaceae > Cardamine > Cardamine occulta. Next base: position 10,909,006 of record CM051376.1, on the reverse strand, counting down.
AATTTTAAAATTTGTTTTAATTTTAATTATAAAACAAATTTTACAAATTAATAAATTTATTTTTAAATATTCGATTTTATAATTAAAAAAATTCAATAATTCCGCCGAAACCGCCGGTTTAAAAAAATCAGAATTCCGCCGAAATCCATCGGTTTAAAAACCGCCGGTTTTCCGTCGGTTATAGATCCGCTGAAATCCGCCGGTTTATAAAAATCAGAAGTCCGCCGAAACTCGGTTTAAATCCGTCGGTTTGCCGGTTATGGATCCGCCGAAATCCGCCGGTTTATAAGAATCAGATTTCGCGGTGTTCCGTCAGTTTTTAACCGACGGAACACCGACGGCATTAAAACCGACGGATTTCCGACGGATTTCTGATTTCCCTATTCCGTCAGAATTCCGTCGGAAATTCCGACGGCTTTCCGACGATATTTTTATTTCCGACGAGATAGAAGCGACGGAAAAACCCGACGGATAACCGACGGATTTTGCTGATTCCGACGGATTTCCGACGGAAATTGCCGTCAGTTACGCGGTAGATTTCTTGTTAATTTCATCAACAAGTTGTTCGAGAGTATGCTTAAGAAGCATGGAGTGAAGCACAAAGTGGCCAGTCCGTATCACCCGCAGACATGTGGTCAGGTTGAGCTTTCTAACCGCGAAATCAAAGCAATCCTAGAGAAGACGGTTAGCACAACAAGAAAGGATTGGTCAACAAAGCTCGATGATGCGTTATGGGCATATAGGACTGCATATAAAACTCCAATAGGCACTACACCATTCAACCTACTGTATGGTAAGTCTTGTCACCTCCCAGTTGAGATCGAATATAAAGCTATGTGGGCAACAAAGTTACTTAACTTCGATATCAAGACTGCGGAAAAGAAGCGTTTGATTCAACTCTAAGAGCTAGATGAAATGAGATTTGCTGCATACGAAAGCTCAAAGATCTACAAGGAGAGAACAAAGGCTTTCCATGATAAGAAGATAGTGCGAAGGGATTTCAAAGAAGGAGATGAGGTTCTGCTTTTCAACTCTCGCTTGAAGCATTTTCCCGGAAAGCTGAAATCTCGTTGGTCGGGCCCCTTTGTGATAAATGAGGTACGTCCGTATGGTCCTATTGTTTTGAAGAACAAGGATGGATCAGAGTTCGTAGTTAACGGCCAAAGAGTGAAGCCATACTTAGCGAACGTTACATCAAAGGAAGGCACAACCGTATACCTTGCGGATCCACCATCCGAGTAGACACCAACGAGAGTCGAGCTCATGACATTAAACGAGCGCGCTTGGGAGGTATTCCCATGGTATCCCTGTATATATTTGCTTTAAATTCACTTAGTTTTATGTTTTATTTCTGTGTTTTTGAATATTAGGTTGAGTCATTGGAAAAGGGGAAATAAATTATGAAATGCTTAGAGAAGAAAACTCCCATCGGTCACTTATAGCGGTCCAGACAGATCGGTACATGATTTCGGTCAAAGCCATCGGTCAAGACAGACCGATGGTGCATCAGAGAGTTCACAGAGCATTTGGGAGGACAAAAATAGCGGTTGAGCAAGACCAAAAAGACACAGCGGTCACAGGTAGCGGTCAGGCTAGACCACAAATAAGTAGCGGTCTATCCCAGCGGTCAAGACAGACCGCTGGGAGATTTTGCCGAGTTTTCCTGGGGATTTGCAGGATCATTTCTATCGGCCAAGACAGACCGAACGCCCATAGCGGTCTGTGCCATCGGTCAAGACTGACCGATGGCGTCCCCAGGTAAGTATCCAAAATTCGATTTTCAGTTTAAACCAGTTTATTTTTAATGAATTAACCCGAATTTCAGCCGGTTTATTCCTCTTTCTTCTCCAAAAATCGATTTCTCTCTCTCCTTCCTCATACTTTTACGATTTCATCAACATTCAAACTTAAAATCTCTCAAACTTTTTCATTTTTCAACCGATTTTCATGAAATCAATTGCTAAACTCACCTATCTATTGCCTCTGTTGAGTAATCCCTGCTTTAATCTTCATATATTCATCTCATTCAATCCGAATTCAAGGTATGAAGCTCCTAAACTTTTCAATCTTTGGGCATTTCTTAGATTCGTGATTTAGGATGATTTAAAGTTAGATATGGAACCATAGACATGTGCTTACACTATTTTTTCACAATTTGCAACTATTAAAAGGATAGAAAAAAATTTTGGAAAATTGGATTCATTGAGAAAATTGTGAAAATTCAAATTTTAGGGTTCATAAAAAATTTTTGGGGAAAATTGGAGATTGTGGTTTCAATGGATAGATATGGGTATTTTAAGCAAATGTCTAGAAGACTACTAAGTTCAAAAACGTTTGGTTGAAGAACTATGATCATTTCGAGTCAAAATTTTGATTGAATTTGAGTATACTTGATTTTGAATAAAAGGTGTTGCTTATGTGGTCCATATGAACTTCAATGAATACATATATAAACTTTGATCACTTGCAAGCATTCCTTTTGCGACTAAAAACTTATTGGTTAACATTTTTCTTAAAGGTAATCATGGTGATAAAAGGTAGAGATGATCAAAATGAGGAGGAAATAAGACAATCCAAGGGTAAAGGAAAAGCTACTGCATCTAAGTCTTGGAAGAACAAGGGGAAAGCGGTAGAAGGGGAGCGTAGTGACAGTGAGAATGAAGAGGGTAGAACTCCTAGGGCGAAGGGAAGTAGAAAGGATAACGGAAAGGATACGGAGGAACTATCGGTTCACCGTTTCTCTGTGGCTCAAGTAAAGGTTAAGATATCCCAGCTTGAGAAAGACCGGAAGCTTATATTTGTTGCCACAAGATATCCGGATCCGGCATTCCTCACCGAGGCCGGATTACTAGACGATGTGGAGGCAATATTTGAGAGCATGAATCTTGCGATGTTTATGAGCCTCCCTTCGGATACTTACGTAGACATGACAAAGGAGTTCCTCATTTCCCTTAAAGCCCGAGAGAACAAGCCTCGAGATTATGAATGGGATGATGTGGGCTACATCGAGTTCTTGGCAAACCGGAAGCACTACAAGGTCACATATGAAGAACTTAGCGAGATATACGGCCTCCCGAGGGGATTGCACACCGTCATGGCCAAGTCTATCACTAAGCCAATCCATGTGTGGATGACTATAGGGACCGGATCTTACTCCAAAGGACTCACCAAGTCCGCAAACATCCGGAACCCCGCTATTCGGTATGTCCACAAGGCCCTAGCTCACACTTTCTTTGTGAGACGAGAGGCGGGCACAATTAGAGAGGCCGATATGATGCTTCTCATGGTCGGGATCGCACCGTTCCTTGGGTTCTTGAATGAGGGTCGCGGGATAACGGTAAACCGAGACGACGTGAGCATGGTCGGGATGTTCATACACTTCTTGCTCTACATCCAAGAATGGGTCATGGTTACGCAAGACAAGACCCCACAGATTAGTATGGGAGGTTTGTTGACGCCCCTTTTTCGCGCTAAGGGGATCGATCTAACGGGAAGAAGCCTCCCGGTTGAGTGGATGGATGTACAATACCTTAACCAGACCCATTATCTCTGCGGGACTCTTGGACCCTCTTATGCCCTCAAGCTCCACATCTCGCTCAAAGAAGAAAGGAATTTCCTGCTTCCGAACATCCCACTTACCCACATATCCCACGAAGACAACGTCCGCTTTCGCCATAACGAAGAGGTTTGGTACAACAAGACGAGAGACGGGGATCTCTCTAGGATAGAAAAAGCTAAAGTATCAACCTCAACTCAAGCACCGTGAGGTCTTGCACCGCCCGAAGATGACTCACCCGCACCGCGAGATAGCGTTTACGGAAGCTCAAGGTACGACTTCCAACCGTGGGACGAGCCAATCCCCGCTCGCCAAACCGCTCTCCAAGCCGCTCATCACCATATCAACATGCTCCAACGCTTCTGCAAATGGCAAGACCGATCCTTCAAGAAGGTTGTGAGTTAAGTGAAGTACTTAACCAAATAGGTGAAAGAGCTCAAAGAGAAATTAGCGGGAGGCGGATGCTCTAGCTCCCGGCGCGATGATGTCGCCGATACATTCATGGATCCAAGAGCAGATGAAGAACCCCAACGAGAAGAAACGGAAGCTGAGGGTGAGAACGTAAATGAAGCAATGGATGAGGAAACGATGCATCAACACTCATTCCACAATGTCCCGGAACAAACGGGAGAAGATCAAGAGCCCGCTTGAGCTTCATCATTCGAGCCACATCAAAGGCGAAGGAAGAGGAGAGCCACCCGCTCACCAACACCTCCAGCCCCCACCTCGAGCAACGATTCATACTCCTTCGGCTCCGACACTTGGTATTAGGTACCACCCTACTCCTTTGTACATAGTTTTATTTGATTTCCTTTAGTTAGTCTCTTTTTTAGACTTTATTCTCAACCAAACTAAAGGAAATAGGTTTGGGGGAGAGACTTAGTAGCTAACATTGTGTTTTCTTTTGAGTTTTTACTCTTGAGTCTCACGCATTCATCTATATGCATCGAAAAAACCAAAAAAAAAAAATTTGAAAAATTTGAAAAAAAAACCAAAAACATTTCCATATAGTTTTGCATTTCATTTGGCCACTAGGATTGAGTCTAGAGTCATATAGGATTGCATTAGCATTTGCATAGGGGGCGATGACTAGATTTACCATGAGAAGTTTTTAGCTTAAAACATTATCACCTTAATAATAGTCTTGTAGTGCTTGATTGACCTTGAAATGTTTGAACTTTTGCTTTTTGATCTCTCCAACTCGAAAGTTAGATTCTTAATCAAAACTTGCTAGCTTGTTTTCGACTCTATCTAAGTGAAACTTAATTTGAACATAATTATCTCGCTTAGGGGTTCGAAATACGTTTTCATGGTCATTTAGAATACTTGAGTTATCTTATTCACTTCATCACCCTTTGTTAACTCAAGTAGCTATCCTCGTTATTAGGATAGTCCTGCACCAAACCCGAAACCTTTTTTCCGACCATTGCTATTCTCTTGAGTGTGTGAGGCCTTTTGATTGATAATGTTTACGTGGGCAAAAACTTGAGAGTATCGGGGACGACAAGGCTTAGCCTCTATTTTTAGGAGCTATAACATCAATGGCTAGCATCTAAGCACGGAATTGAGACAATATGTAGAGTGTTAAGTGGTTTGTACTTGGTTATGGAGATTGAGAAAATGAAAAGAAAAGAAAAAAAAAAGTGATAAGTGAAAGTCAAGGGAAGAAAGAATAAAGTCTAGGGGAATCCAGTCGATATATAGTCTAGGCTCTTAATGTTGTAGATTGCCTTGGTTGCTTCCTTTTCAAAAAAAAAAAAAAAAAAAAAAAGAGATAAAAATAATGAGGATGCCAAGGAGATTAGAGAATAATAAAAAGAGTCATAGCATAGCATTGAATGAGAAAAGGGATTCCCTTAGAGGTTCTTAAAAAAGACTTCGGTGGTGAATGAATGAAAGAAAGAAAAGAGTGTTAGAAATGTGCCTCTAAAAATGAGGATTAAGATAAGAGTGAGAGAGTTTGGTTAGAAAGAAAAAGTCTAGGATTGGGTAGAACAATAGAGGTTAAACTTGTATGCATGAATTGTTTCGGATCTTAGATAGATTTTGCCTAACGTGAAACATTCCTTATTTTCTTGAGAGAACCCTTTCATCTAAAGAAAACCACCTTTAAATGGCTTTACCCTTAACCGATTGAAAACGATTGACAATCCCTTAGCGAGATCTCATGCTACTACCTAATTAAATGTTAAAGAGTTGATTGCATAGTTGCTTGTGGAAATTTTTGATTCTTAACTCTAGAGTAAAAGATGAGGAGTTGCGATAGGAGTAAAGCGGATGGTTGATTAGAGTTTCGATTTCGTATTGCTTGATGACTTATCTTGGTTGTATGATGTTGGTAGCTTGGTGAACTATATCGTGGTTATGAGTCCCCACCTTCAAACCTTTCTCCCGGCTTGATCTTGTTGTTTGCTTGCGGACAAGCAAGAAGCAAGTTTGGGGGAGTTGATATGTTGCATTTTTAGTGTTTTCGAAGCTTGTTTTCGGTTCATTTTCATAGAACTATTGCATGACTTTTAGGCATTAGGTGCATATTAGAGTAGAGTTTGTATATTTGTGTTCTTTTACAGGTTTTAGATGATATGGGAGCTTAGGAGTGGATTTACTTAGCAAGAGGGGCAAAGGATGGAGTTGGAAGGTTCGAGAGCTCTTAGCGGTCAGTTCTAGCGGTCTAGCAAGACCGCAAGTGATCATCGGTCGCCTCCAGCGGTCACTACAGCCCGATGGAGCTCTCAACAGTCTTACAGATGGTTTGGGAGGACACTTGTAGCGGTCAAACATAACCGATGTTGATTAGCGGTCACTTCCAGCGGTTAGAACACACTGATGGCTTCCACAGGGGACTTTTACAGGCGATTTGGGGGATCATCTACAGCGGTCGAACATGACCGAAGGAATTCAGTGGTCGTTCCCAGTGGCGAAGATAGACCGATGGTCTCCAGCGGTCAGATCCATCGATCTGGCATGACCGATGGGATGGTTTAAATTCAGATTCAATTCCTCTTAACCAGACTTAACCATAATTTCTCTTGTAGTTGAACCAGTCCGAGTTTTGGGCTATAAATAACTAAACAAAACCCAGATTAGAGGACATGGAGGAGATTAGAAAAAAAAACCCTTGTATGATCTTGATTTCTATTGAGTTTAAGTTGGATTTTCCTTTTCTAATCTTCATTTCTATAATCTCTTAATCATGTTTAACCAAGCATTTGATGCATTGCTTTGTGTTAACATGATCATGAGTGAGTAGTCTATTTAGGACCTTTGGGGGTGATGGATTAGGGTTGATTGCTATAGTATTGATGGGGCTTTAGGTTGCTAGTCATGTTTTCATTCTTAATATGTGTTGTTAATGCTAAATGAACCATGATCAAGTTGATTTAGATCATAGGGATTTTCATGCTCATAAGGTGTTTGATAAAATTCCTGAACCAATTTATTAAGAGCTTTTCATTCCTAGCATATGAGAATATTTGTCTAGGCTGTTTAATGACTATTTAAACTTGCTTTTAATGTTTGCTATTAATCATTGACTAATGAGAATTACTGTTTAGTGATTGCTTAGCAAAGATGCTTTTGTCATGAGAATGGATTAATTGTTATTAGTGTTTAAAGTCTATGGAATAATTGATTAGTCATAATTAAACTCTATCTAATGCTTTAGTAATCACCCTTGTTCATTCATCATTCCCTATGGTTCTTGCTTTCCCTTATTGCATTTAAAGTCATCTTTAATAATTTAGTTCGCTTAGTTTACTTACTTAAGTTGTTAGTCATTAAAACGAAGTTGATCATTTGCTTATATTAAGTTGGGACTTGAATTATTGATGTGTTAGATCTCGTTTCTCCGTGGATCACGACACCTCTTATACTATAACGGTTAAGGGGTTATTGATAGCCTGGTTGTACAAAAGTGCATTATCACTTATCTTTATTTAGGTTGTTAGTCTTTTAGTTGGAACATGGGTTTGCTAGATTAAGATGAATTGATGGTTAGATGTTGATTATTTAGGTTGATTATTGTTAGATCCTTCATTTAGATTGATCATAATGCTAGACTAGCCAAAAGATTGGTAGTCTAGAGCTTAGGCATTTTCATGCCCACAAGGTGTTTGATAAAATGCTTGAACTAAACCTTTTATGAGTTTTACATACCTAATGAACGAGAGTTGATGATTAGGGTGTTTAGTGAACTTATTGGAGTTGTCTATTAATGCTCATTGATTATTTGATTGCTAACGAGAATTATTGATAATTAAATGATTAGTGAAGTGATTAGTGCCATGAAAGTAGATTAGTCATAATTGTGAATTCCATGTTCTAGGATGATGCTTAATGCAACCTATCACATCATTGTTTGATTGTTAATCCATCCTTATGATAGTATAACCCATGATCCAATATTTTCCTTTTGATTATCTTTTATTTTCATCATTCTCTTTTTACAAAATCAATTCTTTGTTTGCTCTAGCTTAGTTTAGAATCTCGCATCCCTAATGTTACATCCTTAATCTCCGTGGATTCGATACCCTTTATACTATAACGGTTTAAGGGTTATTTGATAACCCAATTTACAAAAACCTTCTTATCAGTGAGAAGTCGGCCAGTACTGAATAACCATTCTAATAAAAAAACATCAAGCAAAATGCCTACAAAATTGAATGAGAAACCAAATCAAAATTTACTTTAATTACACCTTTTAAATCGATTTACGTGTACATGAAGGCATTCTTTTAGTAAAAATTGTATCAAGGCATTCACATCGCCTAATTAAAATTAACAATGACTTTCTAAATCTTAGAGATATCCGCAAACTAGCTACACCATCTTTTCTTGTTTCACTTAAACACATTCACATTAACTACAATATCAAATACGATAAGAAAAAAAAAACTCTTCTACAGTACGTATTTTCTATCCTTGGAGCTTTTTCATGCATTCAAAGCTTTCTCTAGTTAATCATAATATTTCCTCGTGCGAGTAATCACAAGTAGAGCAACCCAAATTGAGAACTTAAATTAAAAATTAAATGCAACCCGTAATATTATTACGTATCATAACTTTTGGGGGTTTCTTGTACGACAATATTAAGTTTTAAATGTTCAGAAAACACAAATATTATCGGATTTTGGAATTAATCTGGACTATCCATTATTTATCCAATTACCAAAACAAATATCTCAAAACATATCCATATATATAATGATTTCTCAAAACAAACGATGAATTGATTTAGTGATTAAACCCCTTAGTTACCGAAAACGTAGAAACTATGGAGATGTACAAGCCCACAGATCCATAACCTCTTAATCATTAAAAAAAATAAAAATGATATAAATACCCCTCCCCTTGTGCTTTCTTTGCCACCCAACACCTCAAGTTAAAGCATTCTTTAAACCAAATCAAAACGAAAAGATGGAAAAGTCAAATGTTTTTCTCCTCTTCATACTTCTCATGGCTTCACTCTTTTCCATATCCAAAAGTTTAAGAATCTGGGGCATCGAAATCGACCAAATCATCATTCGTGGTACCGTTTATTGTAGCCTTCGCGGCGATCCAAGCGCACCACCTGTCTCCAATGCCATAGTCTACTATGAATGTGCAGGCTCAAACACAACCCTCGCTCAAGCAGTGACCAATTCAGTCGGTGTATTTACCATTGTGCTCAACACCGTAGGGACGGTTTTGGTTAATCCAAGCTACTGCATTCTCCGAGTAAATCTTCCAGCTGGCTCGTGCGAAATCTATCCACCTGATGGCATAGTCATAGCCACAGTTAATCTTTTCAGCATCACCGTCAATGGTCTCCTATACATAGCTAACTTTGCAGCCGGTGCATTTCTCGACCCTAGTTAATATATATGTCTTTAACTATACCATCGAGCATTTCTCGACATATGATGCGATCGTCGCTACCTTGACGTGTGTGTGTTTGTATATGATGCATATGTAGTCCTTTGTTATTATATAGAGAGAAATAATTGATGCATGTATATTGTATATGCTTTACAATAGCTTATAAGCAACACCCTCTTTGTCAATTTTATGTTATGTACTTATTTATCTAAAACTGTTGATAACACTGTTAAAATATAGAATTTTATATTTATTAATTTAAAGTGATTCAGTAAAATTTAATTTCTAAGAAATCCATTTAAAAAAAAAGGATCTGTAATATAAAACAAATACTTATCCTTCGTTTGAGAATAAAACCAGCTACAAAAATACTATAAAGTTATAAGGTTCAGTATGTAGGATGTGTAGAGTCGGTTTGGATTACCAAAACGTTTTAGTTTAGATAGTTCTGTTGACAAAAATAAATACTAGAAAGTTAGAATTTAAGTATATATCAATCTCTATATCTAATGAACTCAACAACATGTAAAAACTAATGTAAAAGGTCATTTAAATCATTAGTTTTCAAGATTCTATATCATGTTTGCGTTTGATACAATTCTCAAGAGTGACACACTGACACTATAAGTGATCATGATTATCAATTTCATATAGAAATCCTCCATTTTCTATATCCACTACGTCATAGTAGCTTTTACAGACGTCTTGGTTATTTGATTTATTGGTTACGTATTGATATCTTAATTAATTGAGTTAATGGAAAAGATTAACTAACAAAGTAGAAATTAAAGTAAAGGTGCCTCGTCGAAGAGCCGCTTTCCCAATCGAAAGCGTAACCCACTAAACTCGAACTCATGCTATTCGAATTTTTGCATCATAATTAATTCAGAAAATGGAACACAGTTATATATTTAAGTATTTATTTATTTATTTATTTTTTATTTATTTATAATCGTTCTTCCTCCTTTTTTTTTCTTTCTTTTTCTCCTGATTCTATTTTCTCCTTTGCACATTTTTACTGCAACGCGTCTCATAATACTTTGTTTATAGATGTGACATTTATGGTTTTGTCTATTAACTTAAAGCACCACGATTTTGACAAATGTAACTGTGCACTTTTAATGTTGTTGATGCGATCGAGTAGGAAAATAACGTCAATTTGATTTTGATATCTATGTTAAAAAAAAAACGATTAAATCATTTAAGAAAAACGTAATTTTGACATTTTGTTAGGCAATACACTAAACAGAGTAACGCGGCTATAACTTTTTTTTATTACCATACCAAACTCATGGAAGATTGTTGCTTACTGTTGTCCTAACAAAAAAAAAGTGTATGCTTCTTATTTTCCTCCAACATAAAACCTTTATCCAAAAGGGTATATTTATTGATTTTGCGAAAGAAAAACTTAATTAGTTAGGAAAGAAGTAAAATCTCTATTGACCATCGTATCAGATTCAACAACAGACTAGTAAATTATGCATGACATTATTAATAATAAATAAAATCATTATCTTTATTAGTTCCCCATGTAAAAGCTACATTATTATTTTCTTATGAATTCTTTTTACATCAAAAAATAAAATCTATAATTTGCTTTTATTATCAGGTACAAATAGATATTCTAATCGTAAGCTCGATGGTCAAGAGTCTATGCTAGAAAACGATTATTTGTTGTAACCAATTATATCAAATTATAAATGGACTAATACATCTTTGTTTTTTTAATGAAGGGTTTACTTAAACATCTTGTAATGTCTTTTTATTTTTTTAACGTTCTTTCAGATGCCGGTGGTAAGAGTTTGATAGTCTTCTTAGAACAGTATTTGAAATTTCACAACTTTTCAGAACTTTTTAACTTGAAGAAAAAAAAAAGGCAGGTCTTACAAGATACAAATGTGATCTTGAAATTCCATTACTTTTCTATATTGAGGATAAAACAAATGTCATATGGATTCGTTGTGGATTTTTAAAATGTTATAAACCATAGTACTTTAATCTACCAGCTGTAATTAATTTACTTAAATGATAAACAAATTTCAATTTTGGGAAATTAATGGATCCGACGAAAAAACAGTCATATTACAGTAGTGCATTGTTAATCCGTAGGTGTGGTCACCGTGGTACATAATGAATTGATTTTATTTTTAGCAGAAAATGGAAACTGTTCCAGTTCTGAAAAACAAAACAGCTGTTAAGGTCTAGAAAATATAGTATCATCAACTAATATTGTTTCTTAATAGCAAATAAGTTTTGAAATTACTTAAACAAACTAAGAAAATTATTAACCTTTTTTGGATATTAATGGAGTAGTCATCTTCGCGTCTAGTGTAATGGTTTAGGTGATTTGGGATGAGACGTACGTATATATTTTTCCAAAGGAGATGACTAAAAACCATACGATGTTCTTAATTTCTTTCTTTATTCAATTTTTAATATATAATATTCGCCTTTGTCACTCGTTTGCATGGGAAACGAGTCAATGACCCACCATAATGACGGCTAGATGAAATTAAAAAAAAAAACATTAGAGAATGGGTTCGTTGTCCTTAAACTTCCTTTTAAAATGTTGAAAGTAAGAAGTTTCTTTAAATATTTAAAATTGAAGCCGTCGAAACTATAACTTATATTTATAAAATACTGCATACTTGTGTTGAAGTTTGATTAAATATAGGAAAATAGTCAAAGTTGGATTGTAGAGAAATGAGTTTTTTTTTTTTTGTTAAAAGAAATTAGTATTTTTCTCTATTTGATCATTTGATTAATGAATAATTTTGTTTCGTTGTTGTTAGGAGACTAATTTTTTTATATAATTTTAAAAAATAGAAAATGAGACCAACTCCTAAAACTTATTTAAAACCTAAACATCAAGGTTACCAAACGCAATAAATACTGTTTAATTAAGCTCTTTATCAAAAAAAAAAAAAAACTATTTAACCATTTAATTTTGTCCAATTTTTCTACCTAATTCCATTGCATGGACACAACACTACTCACCAAAAATAAGTAATAAATTACTCACATATTCGATGAGTTGAAAATACACGGTGAATCTTTATAAATTAATGTAAAAAGTATGTTATATGCTAAACATGTCATCACACGTTTTTATTACTCTATAGTCAATATGCATAATTTAAACTAAAAATTCTTAGTCAAGGATCATATAATAAAAAGAGAAAGCTACCACTATAAATACTATTCCAAGTGAATCATTTCACCAGAATTTTCACTTCATCATCTTACACTTACAACAACAAAAAAAATGGTTCTCTTCGCTTTAACAACAACATCTTTTAAGCTAAAACAACATTCACACCATAGCTTCTCTGAGTCTCTAATGGAAGATAGTATTGAAGATGCTGAAACAATCATACATCGATGGATTTCACCAGAACTCCTCCACTCTTCTTCTTCTTCTTCTTTCTGCTTCATCTCTTCACTATTCTCCACCGGAAAAAACCGCGACGAAGCTAAACGATTCATCGACGTTGTTTACAGCTTACACTCTAGTATGATTAGACTAATCTCGATAAATCCAGCGTCAATGAAGCTAGTTCGAGCTGAGAATCTAATGAGAATCTCCATGAATCATCTCTCCAAAGAGTTTTACCGGATTTTAAAATCGAATCGACGTTATCTCGATCCTGAATCCGTCTCTATTCGTTCTTCAAGAGCTTCCAATTCGGATTCCAACGAAGAAGATGAAGTCGCAATGGAAGATTTGAAGATGATTGCAGATTGTATGATTTCATCTGGATATGGCAAAGAATGTTTCAAAATCTACAAAAGAATTCGTAAATCTATCATCGTTGAAGCATTGGATCAATTAGGTTTCGAGAATCTGAGTTTCTCACAGATTCAGAAACTTGAATGGGAAGTTATGGAGAAGAAGATTCGAAAATGGTTACGAGTAACGAGAAGAGCTGTAACGACTCTGTTTTACGGCGAACGAATCCTCTCCGATCATGTCTTCTCATCTTCTTCTTCATCGTCAATTCGTGAATCTTCGTTTTCGGAAATCACATTACAAAGCGCTTTAGCTTTGTTTACTTTCCCGAGAAACATTGCTAAATCACGGAAAACTCCTGAGAAAATCTTCCTCACACTCGATATTTATCAATCCATCACAGAGCTTTTGCCTAAAATCGATGAAGTCTTTAGCTCCGATTCAACTTCCACCGTCCGATCACAAGTCGCCGTAACTTTAACGGATCTCGGAGAAGGTGTGATTTCAATGCTCGACGAATTCGAATATTCGATTTCTAAAGAATCATCGAAATCGTTAATTTCCGGCGGCGGAATTCATCAATTGACGAGATACGTTATGAATTTCATCGTCTTCCTCGCTGATTACAGCGATACACTCTTCGATATCATCCCGAAACCGTCGTTACCTTTACCGGAAGTACAAAATTACTCCGGCGATGTTGATTCTTCGTCTTCATCGTCGCCGGTTAAAACACGGATCGCGTGGCTGATTCTGTTATTACTCTGCAAAATCGATTCGAAGTCTCGTCTCTACAACGATGTAGCTCTCTCGTATCTGTTTCTGATCAATAATCTCAATTACGTTGTGGTTAAAGTCCGATCATCGAATCTAAAGACGATTCTGAGTGAGGATTGGGTTGAGAAGCATGAAGCGAAGGTGAAGAAGTACGCCGCGAAATTTGAGAAGATTGTTTGGGGAGAGATGATGATGTCACTTCAGACGGCGGAGATGAAGATTACGGAGGAAGAAGCGGAGGAGCATATAAGATGGTTTAGTGATGGGTTTGAGGAAGCGTATAAGAGGCAAACCGGGTGGGTTGTACCGGATTCGAAATTGAGAGATGAGATTAAACGGTCTGTGGGTATGATGATTATACCGAAATACTCGGGTTTCTGTAAGAAGTACCGGGTCGGGTTAGGGAAAAATGTCGGATTTGCCCCTGAGGATATTGGGAATTATATTTCGGATTTGTATTTTGGGTCTGGTGGATCAGGGAGTGTTTCGTCAATCCACTCTTCGGACATGAGTCTGTGATTGTTATTTAGAATGGTACAAGAAGTAAATAATGGTGTAATTATTTTGGAAATACCGTATCTATTGAACCAACCAAACCAGGATCTCCAAACCAAATAATTGTATACGGTAAATACCTTTGATAAGGTCATGGTTTAGTTGGTTTGTTAGGCATTTTGTCGTTAGTGATTAATTTAATTTTCTTAAATAATTATTTACACCATTATTTACTTGTACAAACTGAAAAGTGACATTATCTTTAATATCTGAAAAGTGTACACGAGTTTATGAATTGTTTACACTTTACATTGATCCATGTTACTGTCATGCATTACAATTTACAGAGCAAAACAAGAAAATTACTAATTGTCCTTTAGCCTTTTGAAGCCTTTGGTCCCCAAAGTGTAGAGTATCCAAATTTTGATACCATTAATTACAATTAGATTTTATATCTAGATTCTCTAATTATCTATTAAAAATATCTAATATGTTGAAATAAATTAGAAATTAAGATTTGATATTTGACGTTTCCCCTTCTTCAATTTCACATTCTACATTTAGACAACACTCTCAAAATCTGAGGTTTTAAAGAAAAATACCTAAATCCTAAATAGATTAACTTATCCAAATTTACTGATTTCGGGCTATTTTAGAAAGTCTAATACTACACTAAAACCAAATCTCTTTCTGAAAATTAGAGAAAATGAATCCCAACCACAGACTTTAATAGATTCGAACCAAAGACCTCAAACTTAAAAGTAGTCAATGCAAAAACATATTACTTCCTTAGAACCTCCAAAACAAAAACAAAAAAAGTTAAAAAAAAAAACTTCAAACATCATTTCTTCATATTTTGAAACACTAAGAAAACAAAAACAAAAACAAAATGATGCTACTATTTAAACCGTCTTCAACCCTAGGGAGAAGAACAAAACCACGTCCATACCAAAGCTTCTCTGAATCTTTGTTAATGGATAGTATTGAAGCAGCTGAAACTTTCACAAGAAAATGGATATCTCCAGATCTTTCTGCTTCATCTTGTTGCTCCCTCTCCTCATTTTTCTCCACTGATAATCGCGTGGAAGGAAGAAAATTCATCGAAATCATCAACAGCTTACAATACGCTATTCAAGGAGTAGTGTTAGTGAATCCAGAATCACCAAAGCTCTCTCGAGCGCATAATCTTGTGACCATGGCAATGAAACAGCTGGAGAAAGAGTTTTATCGCATTCTAAAATCGAATCGACGTAATCTTGATCCAGAGTCCATATCCGTTAGGTCTCCCGGATCATTCAACCCAAGGAATAAAAAAGTTTCTATTTATTCAGATGCTCCAAAATCTGAAGAAGCTGATGTAATGACTGACTTGAAAATGATCGCTGATTGTATGATATCGTCCGGTTACGAAAACGAATGTGTCAAGATTTACAAGAAGATAAGAAGATCAATCATAGTTGAAGCGTCGAGCAAGTTAGGGTTTGAGAATCTAAGTTTTGGAAAGATTCAAAAACTTGATTGGGATAGTATGGAGAAAAACATCAAGAATTGGTTAGAAGCTACGAAAGTTTTAATCACTAATTTATTCGATGGTGAACGAATCCTTTGCGATCACGTTTTCTCACCTTCTGTCTCTGTTGCTGAGTCTTGCTTCACTGAGATTACGTTAGATAGTGCTTTAACTCTCTTTGTCTTCCCTGTGAGTGTTGCAAGATGTAGAAAGACTGTTGAGAAAGTCTTTCTTACGCTCGATGTTTATCAAACGATCTCGCAGCTTTTGCCACGAATTGAGGAGATTTTTAGTTATGATTCGACTTCTTCTGTTCGATTACAAGCTGCTGATTCTTTGAATAATCTTGGTGAAGCTATTAATTCAATGGTTGCTGAATTTGAAGCTTCGATTACTAAAGAATCTTCCAAATCACCTATCCCTGGAGGTGGAGTTCATCAGCTCACAAGGTACTGTTCTAGTTTACTTCAAATTTATATGTATGTATGTAGTGTTGTCCGGTAGTTATATTATATATTATCAATACATCTTTAAAATTTTGAGTTATTTTTTGCCATGGCTTAAAAAAATTTCCAAAATATGGGTTCATACATATGAGAAATTGAAAAAAGAAAAATTATAGCCTCTAGACCATCTAACCTAAAAATGAGGGTTTTTACTCCTCCGAGCACAAAAATCTTTTCATTTTTTCTTTTTACATGAGAATTCTAAACCTTTAACCCGTAATCTTTCATAATATATGAATCCTAACTTTAGATATTCTGATTTAAATAGTAATCCTTCGCAATAACGAGTCTTTTGTACTACTGTTAGACAACCAACAATTTGATATATTTTCGCTTTTTTACGTCTAAACTTACTATATTGATTTTAAAATATTGATTTCAAAGAGTTTACAAGAGTATTCAGAACCATTAATATATTTTTCATATCAATTTTTATTATTTGTATTGGGTTTTGGAGTATTCTAGTATTCACACATTTAGTAGAAGAAAACCCTAAGAAGTGAGTTTTGCTCCAAAAGTTTTGTTTTGGGTTCTTTTACTTTTTAAGTTCATCTAATTCACCATAATCACAACAGGTACGTCATGAATTTCATTGTATTCCTCGCTGATTACAACGAATCACTCGCTGGAGTTCTCACCGAATCGACGTTACCTCTACCGGAAGATTACTTCGGGAACAACGACGATGACAATAACAAAGGAGAAACCGGATCTTCTTCTTCTACTTCTCCGGTAACCACAAGATTCGCATGGCTAATCCTTGTCTTGCTCTGCAAAGTCGACACTAAATCTCGAATCTACACCGACATGGCTCTCTCATACCTCTTCTTAGCGAACAATCTCCATTACGTGATCTCCAAGGTACGTACATCGAATCTTAAAGTCGTACTCGGCGACGAATGGATCACGAATCACGAAGGTAAACTGACTCAATACTTGGAGAAATACGAGAAATTTTCTTGGGGAGAAGTGATGACGTCACTTTCCGATTCCAACGACCAAGAGATGCTAGAAGAACACGTGGCGAAAGAGCGTTTGAAACGTTTCAACGAAGGGTTTGAAGAAGCGTTTAAGAAGCAGTGCGAGTGGGTAGTACCGGATTCGAAGTTGAGAGATGATTTAAAAGATTCCGTGACGAAGAAGTTAACATCTGTTGCGACGTCGTTTTATAAAAAGTACAACGTGGAGACTTGGGAGGAGATTGTCAGAATTGCCCCTGAAGATTTGGGTAATTACCTTTCTGACCTTTTCTTAGGTACTGGATCATCGTGTATGATCGTGTCTTCACTCAAAACTTCGGATTCGGGACTTTCAGCTAAGTCGTCAGAATCGGGACGTTGAGAATTTGAAGTGGCGTTTTGTGTAAATATGTTGTACTTTTGAGGATCTTGTGATGAAATAATGATCGTTGGATTGGTCATTGTTGGACATGTGTTGGCTGGTGAAGCCTGTGATTGGTTAGCAAACGAGAGTGTGTTAAGTTTAGAGGATATGTATTCTTAATTAATGACTTGACCAAATATTTGTAATAGTCCACAAAACGAAGCAGCCCAGTTTAGAGGATATGTATTCTTAATTTATGATAAGCCTAATAGATTTGTGGTTGTGTGATGATTTATGTAGGATAACAATTGTTGTCATTTGTTATTGTATTAATAATAAACAAAGATTACCTCGTAACCGATACTGTTACAGGGTAAATTAAGTTAATAAAGAGACATAGCTTGTATAATATCTATTGTAACTTTCGTCATCATTGTTTATCTTTGAATTTTGAGCTTTTTGACTGAAAATGATCTCAATAATATAAGGGGGAAAGAATTATTTGATGTTAATTTTTACATAGACTTGTAAGAACATCAATTATTTAAAACTAAAAAAAATCTAAAACATCAACTAAAAACTGGAGAGAGTGTTTTATCGAGGATAAAATAACAAAATTTAATGGTTAAATGGATATTGTCAAACGGATCGAAAAGTGGTCGATAACCTTAAAAAGAGATTTACTTGGATGATTTAGACTAGTTGGACTTGGATGATTTGTTATTTGGAGAATTAGCTTAAAAGGAATTTTGCTACAGTAACCTAGAAAATAGTAGAATTGCCCAAAACAATCTACCAAAAATTAGCATTAAATCAAAATGTGGATATGACGTTAAAAATATTAAACCAAAATGGATTTTAAAAGAATATCAAAACGTTAATATTTTTTTTAGATTTTTAAAAGAAACAGATATCTATTTCTTTCTTCTTCCCCCTTTGTCTAATAAGATGGGACAAGAAAATTGATTGCAAAAAAAAAACACCCGCATTATATTCATTAATGTGATTTTTTTTTCTTATGTCAAAATAACCGCATCTTCTTCTTCGTTTTTCAAAAATCAGATTTAGCAAAATTTAAAATCCCCAACAATAAAGAAAAAAGCTCAGCTGTTGAATTCTCCTAGGTTTAAGAATTTAACATAATTGAAAAAAAAATGAAAACTTTTCGGGTGTTTTTTGTTTCATTGATGTATGATTCATTTTACTAATTTTTTTTTTAATTTTTTAAACCTATTTATAAGTTTAGTTATTGTGCATGAGAAAGAGAGAGAAATGAAAAGACGAAGATCGAACATATAATGGAGTTGAGAAAATTAGGAAACTTGATGAATAAGACCGGCGAAACAGAAAATAAATAAAGCTGGCTAATTCAACGAACATAACAGATAAAATCGACGAAAAAATATAAAAACTGTTGAATAAACTATATTTTTAAATAAAAAATTAGTGAATTTTTTGTGCCCGCAAATATTTGAAACGATCTTACGATAATGGTGATGAATACAAGTCAAAAGATAGTTGGTTCAAAGATTTGTTTGATTTAGGTAAAAATAATTGTTGTCAAAAGGTAAAAGTTAAAATTTTAATAATATATAGTGAAATTCTTTATGTTCCTTTTATATTTATGTTATTTTATATTAAAATAAATAATAATTGTAAAAAATATTGTAATAAAATTATTTTACGCTATATCATTAATACAGTTTATTTATTTTTTTTACAATTATTATTTATTTTAATAGTTATTATATATTCCAGTTAAAAAAAAAACATAACTGGAATATATAATAACTATTAAAATAAATAATAATTGTAAAAAAAATAAATAAACTGTATTAATGATATAGCGTAAAATAATTTTATTACAATATTTTTTACAATTATTATTTATTTTAATAGTTATTATATATTCCAGTTATGTTTTTTTTTTTAATCGTCGATTGATATAAATTATAGAAAGAGAACACTGAACACTATGTTACAAAGTGACAAAACAGAGCATGGAAGTTTAAAGTGATAGAAACAACACTAATACACTAATAGAACTTTTTTTTATTAACTTATGAATGAGATACATCACTATTTATACATACAAAGAAGATAATCTAGAGTATATACGATCTAAGATATAGACTTATCAGAAATGTAAAATATACATAAAAAGATATATTTTATATATACTCTATAGGTAACGAGGCCATTTGTGAGGACAAGATAGAGCTTCGATAGCAGTAACCGAATCAGAACACAACTCAATATCATCTATATGTAAATTGTGTAAACTTTGGATAGACCAGAGAATACATCGTAACTCGGCTGCTAATCGATCCGAGATGAGAGTGAACACATCGTGAGCATGAAACAAAACAAACCTTGAGTGGTCTCTCAACAGTCACGAACGACCACACATGAACTAAGGATTGACAAGATAGAGTTTTGATAGCAGTAACAGAATCAGAGATGGGAAATAGCTATAACTTTGAACAGTAAAAAATTCTGATTCGGTTACTGCTATCAAAATATAATTCTGATTCGGTTACTGCTATCAAAGCTCAAAATTCCTATAACTATGAACAGTATAAAATTATACTCCCTATATTTTATTATATAAGATGTTTTGGCTAAAAGTAAGATATATACAAAATTTAACTTTTAACCAAAACATCTTAAATACTCATAAAACAATAATTAAGGAATTGCATGATATTTGTGTTATCTCGTCCACAACAACTAATAATAACTCTCCTACAATGATTATTACTATTCTGTACAGAGTTTTAGAAAATTTCCACTTTGGAGTTTGGAGCCAATTTCTACCTGATCAATGTAACGAGAGTATTAACACTTTTTATTTTGTCAATAGCTTTTATTTAAAGTGAATACTTTTTACCAATAAAATTATTAAATACTAGTATTAAATACTTTGACTGTGTGCAAAAAAGTTGCATTGAGATTCTAACACATCATATATTTTGAAACAAAATTTTATCCCTAAAATCCCAGTATTTGATAAACAAACCAAACCAGAATTTTTAATATATAATATTTTGCAAACATGAAAATTAAGGAAAAAAGGAGTCTATTAATTATAATTAATAAATTTTGTTTTTCTTATTTGTTGTCTAATCTAAAGCGAATGAACCCCCTCCAAAATAAAATTTGGTTATACTTTGGCAACTCCTCCCCCAAATTAAAGTAAATTTGAAGTGAAAAACATAAAACCAAAGCTTACAGAATTTGATAGTTTACACATAACAGTGTGTAATGTAAACGAAAGTGGGATAATGCAAAATAAAATGAAATCGAATTGGAAATGTTGAAATATGATTCCATTAAAATTTACAATAAGAAAAAGATCAAATTCGAAAACAAATTGTAAATTTATTTTTGGGAAAAAACTCACAAATTAAATTATTTTTAATATTTCTATTTCCACAAAAGAAATCTTGTGATTTTAGGCGTTGTTAATATGTGGATTATTTTTCTTTAAAATCTTTGACCTGTGGATTAAAATGTTTTTCATTTGACAAAAGTACTAAGGACCATTTTCCCTTTTATAATATGATATCCCAAAAACAAAATCATTATGAGTTTGATAGAGATTTATATTATAATCTTTATCTCTCTTTTTCATATTTAGGTAGATCTATAGAGATTTTAACGAATTTCGAATATTGTTTGGTTTATATTTATTTTCGTATTAAACAAATAATACTGCGACTTTATCATAGTTTTACGTTGTTATCAAATTTCAAAAATCAATGGAACAGATTTAGGTGAGATTGTAGGAGGATCTTTATTTATTCTTCATATCGAAAGAGGATTCAAGACGTAACGAATTAACAAGAACGAAAGATTGTTTTAGGAAAGAAAATGAGTTGTGTGGAAGCTAGACAATATGATTTCTTAGATCTAGCAAGCGTAGAATAGTTTACCTAAAACATATAATAAACTCTTTATAGTAACAAATACTTTAGCATAATTGGAGAATATTTAAATTCATATTCACTATTTTCGTCTTCTGGATTTAGGACACTTCTATCAACAATAAACTACAGCAAGAAAGGCCCTTAACAAAATAATAATAAATAAACTACAACCAGAACATCAGTGACATTCCTACCGGACCCTGAGCCAATTGTAATGTCTTGCTTTTTATGTATACATTTACATTTATATACACATTAATTCATGTCTAACAATAAAACGTGACCACATGCAGCATGTTCGACCATTATTTAGAAAATTTTGAAACTCTTATGTTTACGAAAATACAGATGGAAATTCTCGATGACTACTGGTCTACTGTATTCATTGATTGATTGTTATATATAAACATGTACCGAAAGTTTTTTTAAAAGAGAAAATCAAATTGACTCAATATAAACTTTATAAAAGAACATAATGAAAAAAATAAATAAGTGAATGGCTCCCCACGTGCATGTATACTTCATACTTGTAAATGTACAAACAACTGCATGTAATGTATATAATAATTTTTATAAAGACAAAATGTATATAATAATTTATAGTTATGGCCAATTAAGCTGTTAGTGTCATAACCAGAAACCTCCCCCAAAAAAAAAAGTAATTTAATATATTATTTTATGTTTATCTTGCATATGCTGAAAATTTATTATTTATTTTTTCTTTTTTTCGCAGCAATTTATTATTTAGAACAGTTATAACAGAATACGGTGGTCTGGTATTATATGGCGGCGGAACACCAACGAGTAGTTTTATTTTTCTGTCGGCGAACACCAACGAGTAGTATATATCATAGTAATATTTAATTGGGCATATAAATCTTTTAAAAATGAACAACACTTATAAATATAAATGATCAAGCATCCAAATTGAGAAAAAAAGAGTTCAAAACTTTCAGTTTTTTGTTTTGTTTTGAATAACTTTAAAATTCTGATATAATCCCTAATCTCTATGAATTCAGAGTCAACCTTTAGTCAATTTTTGTTTTTCAAAATGCATTTTCCCAAGCTAGATATTTTTTATTAATAGTGTTTCAACCCTTTCCAAGTATCCTAGGTAATATATTCCATCTATTTCTAAAAAATATCATTCTAACACTTTTCATACAAATTAAGATAAATATGTAAAAAGATTTTTACCGTTTATTAATATACTAAAAAGTTTTTCTCTCTAATTAATATACTGCAATAATATGGAGAAAATTAAGATGTAGCTTAAAAAATTTCATTGAAAACATAAAATGATACACTTTGTAAAACAAAAATTAAGTGATAAAATGACACTCTTTAAGAAACAGAGAGAATATATCAAAAGATTTCATATAAATTTTAGTAGTATATCACATTTTATTTTTTATATGATTAGCCCAAACAAAAAAAAAATATATATCACATTCACTCGAAAGTTCTTCCATATTTCTTTATTGCACTAAGTAATTCAGTTGGTCCCTTCCATGTAAAACTACAACCTAGCGAAACCTGTAGAGATACATTTACTAACGATCGGTTGATCATCTAAATATAGTATAGTTATGATAAATTACAAATATATATATATATATATATATTGTATAGTTTAAAAATATTAGAGTTACCAACTCTTCTTTATTTATTATCCCAGGCGACGAAAAAAGAGTTACCATTATATTATTTTGAATCCACTAAAATCTCTATAGTCTATAGATATGCCAAAAAAGAGAGATTTTTTAATTATTTGTCAAAAACAACTTAATAAGATGGACGTAGACATTTTATTTATAAGAGAGAGAAATCTTTAAGATGGACCTAAACATTTATGCCAAATTTTTATAATAATACAAATCCAGTTTAAAATCAAATAGAAAACAAAGAAAAATGTTTTCAAATGATTGTTTTTACGATAAGTTTTTTTTTTTTTTTGCTAAAAGGGTGTTTTTACGATAAGTTGGCCACTTGTTTGAGTCGTAGTGCATGTTAAAATGCATGGAATTAATTTATCCGATATAGGTGTATGTATTATGAACTAACTCAGCTGGGAAATTTAGGCTATGAATAGAAGTTAATACTAGAAGGAAGAGAAAGAGATATGAATATAAAAGGGAGGTTTTGCAATTTAAAAGATAAAAGCTTTATAAAAAAAAAAGAGAAAGAGATGAATATTTTTTACTCTACTCTTTACCAATCAAATGGAAAAAGGTGGTTTAGGATTTTGGGTAGTTTTTAAGTTTTTATTTGTGAAAAAATTATTACTCTCGATTCTTTTGAAAATGTGAAAACTCCATCTGCAAAACTGAAGTAGGAGACTTTTTCCTCCAACAATAAATTTCTCATATTTTTTATTTTTCCATCCAATCTCACTTTACTTTTACCAATCACATACAAAAACAAAAAATTATCGAAACCAAACATCACCAACGAAAATTCCAATGTTTTGCAATTAAAATAAAATTTTGTTATGAAGCAAAATGTTGGGATAAATTATTTTATTCAAGAAAATTGTTGCAAAAGTGTTGATTCATTGCCCTAGATTTTTTTTTAAAGTATGTATTACAAATCCGTGGTATATATTGTATATCAATACCGAACTTGAAATTAAAGAGGTAAGTCTAACAGAAAAAAACTAAACCGGTTTTTCATAGAAACCTTTTGATCATTAAAAGCTTTTATACAAGGTTTAAGGTTCGATTCCCATATATGCACTTTGTTTTAAATTAATGAAAACAAGAATTTTAAAAAATTTCAGAATACTGTAGGTAGAGTCGTTTGTCGTTCTTATTTGTTAGGTATAAAACTGTCCATTATAAATATAGTGAGTAAAATTATCGATAGATATCCGAATGTGGCGGGAAAAGGTGGACGTCATGGAGTTGTTTGTGTAAACCATTTATCATAATCGCATTCGATGTACGTAGATAGCTTTGATGTATTTAATCATTAATGTAATAGAATTAAGTCAAGTATTTATGATGATAATGTATAGCATATTACGATAGAAAAAAGAAAGAAGATTTTCATCAAAATATTTTGAAAAAAATAATATTAAAATATGAGTTGTTTTTTTATTTTTCATGAACTGGATAGTATTCACTTACAAGTGGCAATATTAGACAAGTGTGATAAGAGTTTTTTTTTTCTTTTTTGGCAGGAACAAGTGTGATAAGAGTTGACCAAGCAGATGTTATAGAGTTATTACTCCTTAAGCAAGTGGAGAATAAGTGAGTCTGGTATCAATCTTTGTCACTATTTATTTTGCTTCTCCAACTTAATGCATTTGATATATCCTATTATTATATGAATGTGTATTTATTGAGACTGTAACGACGATTAGAGCTTTGTTGAACTCCAATTTCTCAAGCAATTAATTAAAGCAAATCTGACGAAGTCGCTCTGCTTGACTAATAATGTCGTCTCCTCTTTTATATAATCTCAGTCTCCGATGTTATCACAGAAGTCAAAGTAAGCCTCACTTCAGTCGAAACTCCTAATTACAAGAAATTTTCTTTTATAGTTTTATGTAAATTAATTTTTCTAGCAGCCTAGTTGACTGCATTTATAGATATTTCGTCGTTATCCATCAGTCACCAACCCTTTCAATCATCTTGATATCATTATATCTAACCCATAATGTGAAAAGTCAAATTCAGAATTGACGACTGTTTTAATTTAAAAGAAGAACTTTAGATAAATGTATATATAAAAGTGATGAAATAACATCCTACTTTGGTTATAAAACATCTCAATTTATTATTTAAAAACTCATAAATATATTTTGAAATTCAAAGATAAAAAGCGAAAAACGTGTTATAAATTCTGAATAAATAAAAAACATTGCACTAATCTAAAGTTTTAGAAAAAGATAAATGTGTTTAATCTTTCCTAAATCCCCATCACAACGATACTACACCATTCACATTCTTCATCTATAAAATAGAGGCATAAGCAACAAACTACTCGGTATGGACGATCCTACATGTCGACAATCCTATACTAGCCAAACAACATTCTATTCTTAATATCAATTATTGTAATCCATATTTGATAGTTTTTGAATTTGTTTGTTTCTAGAAGCTCTTCGAGCAAAAAGAAGGTCTCTCCCAAAAATGTGTATATATTTACAATTAAATTATTTCTAAAAACAAACAATTACTTGTATTATTTGTTGTAGTTTGTAAATTTTACTACACGCTTATTTGTGTTTCAGTTACTACAAACTACCAAAAATAATAATACAAGTAAATTTTACAAACTACAACAAAGAATACGTACAAGTAACTTTTATCAAAAAAAAATATATATATGTACAAGTAATTTACTAAAAGTAACTTAGACGGATTATGCAACCTAGTTATTACAAGTAACTTGTAATAACTTGTAGTAAACTACAACAAAGAATACAAGTGATTTACTACAACTAGTAATTTTTTTTTTTAATTTCCGTTTCCATGCAGCCTTGATAATTAATATGATTATGCTGGAGAATTTTTGTAGTATTAATCCGCATATAGATAATGTTAAGTTTGGAAGCAAGCTTATAAGTTACAATTTTAGATCTCTATGTTTAACCATGTTTCTGTTAAGATAAAATCTTATAGAACGAGATTCCAATTTTCAAGCAAGGCATATGTTAGTATAAATATGTTTCCCATGGCCATATTATTCGAATTCTACTTCTTTTACATATTAAATTTGAAAGACATGATGGGTTATGTTAGTTTTTGAGACTGGTAAACGTGCTAAAGTCTATAGTCTATTTGTCCTTCTCAATCCTCTATCCACACTAGACTGTAACACAAAGTGTTGCGCTCAAATTAAATTGTTACGAGGTTCTCTATAATTGAAAATAATAATAAATAAATATATATATATATATATATATTCAATATATATACTATGAAAAACTAGTGACAGTAATTAAATCAGTGATTTAAAAGTGCAAAACATCAAAGTAGATTTGTCAGTATCCGAGTTTTATTGGCCACTGAAATAGTCTAAAAATTCTTATAAAAACAAAATATAGTAAGTCATGGTTCGAAGGCATATATAAAATAGTACATAAATATCGATATACATGCACACCTAACTTCATTGGAGTAAGAGAGGAATTTAATAAAATTAAGGTGGAGAGAGATAGAGAGATTAAAAGGAAATCACAAGTGTTTAAGATATTAGACAGAAGAGACAGGGGCGTCTCAAACAAATTAAATGGCTTACAAACTCGAACCGGTCCTTCATTAATGGATCAATTTTTTTTTTTTTTTTTAATTTAATTAAATAATTTATTTATATTCAAAATACTAATATTATATATTTGAAAATATATATATATATATATATATATATATATATAATTGGGTGTGTCTGGGCCAATGTCCAGCTAATTTCCTAGGAAAACAGTACTAACGACTAGTCCGTCCCCGAATTTTCTGAAACATGATCCTATTTTTATCTAGTCAAATCAATAGGAACTTAGTTCCCAAAAAGAATTGAATTGGGGATACTCTTAATAGAGTTTCCAAGTGAAACCGATACAGATTCTCCTTTGGTATATAACTTAAATTAGACAAATGATCACTCTAATTTATTTTGTACTTTAGAAATTTTAGGTTCTCAAAAACTAAAAAAATTGTTGGGCCTTGAGTAGTATTTGCACTCCTAGCTCTCCCTCAAAACCGCTCTTGAGCACACACAGAAGGTGTGAGCCAAAGTGTTGAGTGTGGTTTTGTAATAAAAGATTGATACGCAATTACTTACTTAAATCACATTCGTTTGGTGGGAGTT
This sequence comes from Cardamine occulta, assembly GCA_028015245.1. Classification (NCBI taxonomy): domain Eukaryota; kingdom Viridiplantae; phylum Streptophyta; class Magnoliopsida; order Brassicales; family Brassicaceae; genus Cardamine; species Cardamine occulta. Next base: position 10,881,510 of record CM051376.1, on the reverse strand, counting down.
GAGATGACTTACGACGACTTCACACTCTCAATTCTTTGCGTGTCCTTGCCTCTTTTTTTTTTCCCGTCACTTTCTTTCTTATCTCACATTTCAACAATCTCTTTTATCATTCATTCAACCACAAACTATCAATGAAAGTAAAATTAAATATCAGAGTCTAGTGAATATATTTTTAGCACTTATATAGGTAAAATGTGGGCTATATAATGGAATAAATTTAAACCATGTGTAATAATGCTACTGCATAACCACCCAAACAGTTTGATCAAGTTTATTTTTTTCTATAATTTTTATTTAAATGCAGCATTCATCCCGAATCAATGATTTTTGAAAGTTGTAGTGTTCCGGAAATTTACAAAATTCAATGGATATCTAATGTTATCTTACAAACGGATGCGTCACGAAATACGAGTTTGAACATTTACATAGTATATACTTTGGTTTCAGATTTAAAAGAGATGTACATGACAAAGAAAAAAAAAATCAAGAATGATATAAGAATTAAAGAAATACTACATATAATAAAGGTAAATGGTAGATTTGGTTGTAATAATGTTTCTTTAATGGAACATGTTCCTCCGTATCAACGTGTCCCCACTTAGTTCCTAAGTCAGAAAAAAAATCAACGTAAACTTGTTATTACTTTCGTACCGTCAACGAAAATTTATTAAAGTTCTCTTTCTTCTAAGATCGTATTAAAAAATCCCGAAAATTTCAACGGTGATGTAGAACCAACCTACTGGGAAATTCAGAGCTGTCGTTACCTCATCCATTTTCATATTCTCTTTATATAATCCCCTTTACAATCTCCACTTCATTTTTGTGCATCTTACTCACTTCGTCATCTCTTCTTAACCCCAAAACAAACAAACAAAATTACCAAAAAAAGAAAAAAAAAAAGAAGAAACAAATAATTATGGATCTTCTCCTTCTCTTGTTCTCTCTTCTCTTCTCTTACCTCATCTTCAAGATCTGGAAACTCATAGACTCAAATCAAGACAAAGATTGCTACATCTTAGACTATCAATGTCATAAACCATCCGATGATCGAATGGTGAACACTCAATTCAGCGGAGAAATCATTTATCGAAACCCAAACCTTGGATTAACCGAATACAAGTTCCTTCTCAAATCCATCGTAAGCTCAGGGATCGGAGAACAAAGCTACGCTCCAAGACTTGTCTTTGAAGGCCGAGAAGAGCGTCCTTCGTTACAAGATGGTATCTCGGAGATGGAAGAGTTCTACGTAGACAGCGTTGGAAAAGTCTTGGAGAGAAACCAAATCTCTCCTAAAGAAATCGACATCCTCGTAGTCAACGTCTCTATGCTCTCTTCAGTACCTTCTTTAGCTTCAAGAATCATAAACCATTACAAGATGAGAGACGACGTCAAAGTCTTTAACTTGACCGGGATGGGATGTAGTGCGAGTCTAATCTCTGTAGACATTGTCAAGAATATTTTCAAGAGCTATGCAAACAAGTTAGCTCTCGTTGTTACCTCCGAGTCTTTAAGCCCTAATTGGTATAGTGGAAACAACCTTTCGATGATCTTAGCCAACTGTTTGTTCCGATCTGGTGGCTGTGCTATTCTCTTGACTAACAAACGTAGCTTGAAGAAGCAAGCAATGTTTAAGCTCAAGTGTATGGTACGAACTCACCATGGAGCTAGAGAGGAGTCTTACAACTGCTGTATCCAAACCGAAGACGAACAAGGCCGTGTAGGGTTTTACTTGGGGAAGACTCTACCTAAAGCCGCGACTCGTGCTTTTGTAGACAATCTCAAGGTTATAACACCCAAGATTCTTCCCATAACCGAGCTCTTGAGGTTCATGTTAAAGCTTCTCATCAAGAAAATCAAGATTCGTCAAAGCTCTAGCAAGGGCTCCACAAATCTCCCACCAGGGGCACCATTAAAGGCAGGGATCAACTTCAAGACAGGGATCGAACATTTTTGTATTCATACCGGAGGAAAAGCTGTGATTGATGGGATTGGACATAGCTTGGATTTAACCGAGTATGATATTGAACCATCGAGGATGACTCTTCACCGGTTTGGGAATACTTCGGCGAGTAGTTTGTGGTATGTGTTGGCTTACATGGAGGCGAAGAAGAGATTGAAGAAAGGAGATAGAGTGTTTATGATAAGCTTTGGAGCTGGTTTTAAGTGTAATAGCTGCGTTTGGGAAGTTGTAAGAGATCTTACCGTTGGAGAATCAAAAGGGAATGTGTGGAATCATTGCATTGATAATTATCCACCAAAATCGATTTTGAATCCTTATTTGGAGAAATTTGGATGGATTCAAGATGAAGATCCTGAGACTTTCAAGATCCCTGACGCTTTCACGTAAAACGTTTTGGCACAAAAACGCAAACGCAAACGCAAATGCATAAACTACACAAGGTGACAATATTCTCTCTTTCTTTAATTCCTTCTTCTTCTTTTTTTCTTTTTTTTTTTTGCTTTTTCTCTTAGTTAATTTTTTTACTTTCTTTTTATAATTGGATTGGAAAGGGAATATGAATGTAAAAGAAACTTCAATTCAGTTTCTTTTTATATATAATTTTTTCCGTGTTATAATTTGTTAGTTTCATACTTTCAAATAATTCAGGGGCATGCACTTCCAATAAAATGAGTTTACTAATGTGACATTATATTGGAATGATGCCTCTTTTTTTTTTTTATGTTGAATGTTGTATCATTTAAAATTTTTTTGTAATATTCATGTCCACTTTATTTTGTACTATTGTTTCGCATTAACTTATGTTTGGCATGGTACATAGTGATAGTAGTCCTTTTTCTGTAACTATATATATATTATCAAAACAAAAACGAGATAAGAAAATTAAATGTACAAGTTCGAGGACTATAAATTTCATTGAAGTGTATAAAGTTGGTTAATAAAGTGTCTGCAGTGAACTGCTGAGTTATAATGTTCAGAGTCTGAAACATATGTTAATCTACGTTTGTTGTTAAAATCACATTTACATTTACATGCGACGTAGTTTTTATTTTGCTATTTCTATTCTCATAACGAATTTTCTTTTTTAAGAAAAAATTAAGACGCATGAAAAACAAAAGAGAAAAAAAAGTTTGTTTGGTAGGCAAAAACATTCAATGGGCATTTCATTTCACCACCAGATTCTGGGCCCCATTTGTCTCGATGGATAATGACAAAAGTCGCCCTACATTATATTATACTATTTGATTAGGTATGCATAATAAAAGTATAGTAATGCCAGACGAAAGAAAAAAGGTCTAGAAATGTCTAAAACGTATTTAGTAATCAGGGGAGAAAAGAATCTAATTAATGCGATTACTGAAACATCATTATCTTATCGTACTCTGAACTCTCCATGGGGTTTTGATGCCATCATTTTCATACGATAATTAGAGAAATTATAATCGTTTTAAGGACATATTGTTAAAATTTTGATAATAAGTTTGGTCGATAATTTTTTATTGGAGCTGTAAAAGATTATTAGAGTATCAAAAACGATACTCTAGTATATGTTTGTACCACTATCTGTTATCGCTTTTCATATTACTAAATCCAAAAAAAAAAGAGAGCTAGTTATAGAATGGTTCTGTTATATATGGATCAAGCTTCTCTATACTCTGTCAGTAATTCAATATAATTCCATTTTTTTTACTACCAAAAAGAAAGAAAAAAAAAAGAAGAAAACGAGAGAAGCTACGACTTACGACCGGTGGTGATATCCATTTATGGGTTATAGCCATAATTTGTATTTAAACACATTGGTTTGAATGGTAAAATATTTAATGCATAGTTTCCAAGTATGAGAACCCTTATTTTTCCGGATGAAAACCCGGAAATTATATTTAGAAATTCGAGTTAGTAAAGTTGTTAACAATACTTTATCGATAGAGTATAGACATTAGACGCGTAATCATAATACTTGGGAAAAAAAGGAAGAAAAAACCCTAAAATGGTAATAAATACGGACAGGTAAGTAACTGAAGTAAGAGAGCGGTCCAAATTCGAAATAGACTACTTTTGATACTCTTTCTTTTAATTTGCCTACTCAAATACAGATGGACATTTATTTCTCAATCTTTTAATTCAATTTCATACGTAGCACTCACTATTAGGTGCCGTTGATCCTCTTAAATCTATTGTCAATAAATTGGGATTTGTAACTTGTATCAGTGCACCAACAAAACATGTTTTTTTTTTAATTCCTCTTTGGTTGAATAACTCCAAACAAAGACGATATTGTTTAAAACAGAAAATTCAGGCACAATGTCCAAATCTAATTTGACACTGAATCATCTTTTTTCTTTTCACAGAAAGATACTTTTTTATTGAAAGGCTTAAGCCCAAACGGAGATCCAAATCCAACAAATGCCAATAAGGCCTAGATTGTTTCTTACCATGAGAATGATTAATAATTTAAAATAAAAATAAATTTCAATCTGAGGAAACAAAAAATGCATGCTTCATATTCTAAAATCTAAACCGTGTGAGACATATTTACATACCAAATAAAGGAAAGACATGAGGATAGTGTTTGTCTGCTCAAAGATAATATTTTTCAAGCCTAATGAAGAGCAAAATCTTCCAGCATTCTAGATACAATTATTGAGTAAACAAATTAGACCAATGAAAGATGGAAGTAAGAAATGAGTATTACCAACGATTTCAAACGAGTTTGGACTATAAAGGTGATATTCCCTCTTTTCCTTATTAATCATATTTATAGGATTTTCACACATATTAAAAAAACATATTAAAAATTGATTATAAATACATCGTTTTTTGTGAATAACAATTTTTTATAATCTTAAACCAATAGTATTCAATTATTTTTTTAGAAGTTTACAATTGATTATCAATAACTAATAAAATATGTATAGAAAACCTAAAATTTGATTTTTTGAAACATATTATTTTTGTAGAAATAAGATTAATAAGGAACATAGAGAGTAATATTTTATTTGTTTTAACTAGAGGTTCATAAATTATTTCCTATTCTGATAAACAACAATATTAATTACAAAATGTAAACTATATTGTTCCTTAACAATTACTCCCTATGTTCCTTATTAATCATATTTCTAGAAAAAAAAATTGTTTCAAAAAGATTAAATTTTTAGGTTTTTATGCATGGTTTATTAGTTATTAATGATGAATTATAAACTTCAAAAAAAAAAATTAAATACTATTGGTTTATAGATTATCGACCGGGTTTAGGATTCTAAAAAATTATTAATCACAAAAACTATGCATTTATAATCAATTTGTAGATATTTTTTAATATGTGTGAAAATCATAGAAATATGATTAATAAAAAACAGATGGAGTATTACATAGATATAGGATATTTTAGTGATTCCTATCTTGTCAGCCGCATATCTACTAGTTTTTATATTTTTTGCATCTAATAAATTATTAAAGCACACATAAAGGTTCAACTAAAACCAATATTATGACCCAATAGAAATGTATAAACCCATGTAGATTAGAGTTTTCTATCAAGCTTGGATCATTAGTATAAATATGCATTTTGTAAGAACAATGATGTAACCTTGAGAGTTGCCCCTTTGTGCAACTCTCCTTCTTCTCATTTCATGATTTCCATCTAAGAACAATTTGATCTAAATTAAGCTTTCTCCTTTTATCCTTTTTGCATCTAATAAAGCTCCTTAATGAGCTATTTCAATTTCTAGTTTTTCTATCTATCTTAATAAAGATCTTATCTTTCTTACTTTATAAATCTCTTCAAGAAGCATCGGTGAATTGTGCTCGTTTGAGAGGCTTACATAGAGCATTGCCTCACTGATCTTTTGCTGGATACATGTGAAATCCGTAGGACTATAGCTGAAAATTAGCTGTGATTGAAGTGATAATCGAGTGCGTTGCGCTTCATTTTTAGTGGAGTATTGGATTCACATAAATACATCACACCTACATTTTCACAGTAAATAATTGGCTTAGTTAGAAGAAAGACGTCGAGATCTGCGAGGAACAAACACCTAATGTAATTCAGATGTTGTGTTTGTGACAAATCTGTATTTGGGTTTAGTAGAAGATACCATGATGTTCCCCACAGCTTCTTACATGACCAGGAAATCACATGTCCACCTAAGTAAATGTTACATATGTTTGTGGTAAGAAGGAAAATAAAAACAACTACGATAATAAATTTGAAGAAGAAAAAACAAAACTACATGATAGTTTCATAAAATAGTTTCTCGTTATGACAATATTTATTATTTATCACCGTTTCAACAGTTTGAGTATTTCCAATTACCAATATTAGTATTAGTAGTTTTTTGTCTTTTATCATGTTAATTGTTAATGCTAAATCCGCAAATCGAAATATGAGAATTATATTACCAAGAGGAAAAAAGTTTAGATACAAGAGTTTTATGGACAAGATGCTTCAATGGTCAAAAGAAATTAAAAAGCCAAACAGCTGAAGCTAAAAGAGCTAACTAGAACAGAGCTGAAACTTTGCTAGCATTAGGGGAGAGCTAAGATCACAGCTCTTCCTATACCGGCGAGGAAGAAAGAGTGTCTCTAATACTTCTGTCAATTTGGGCAAAGACTGAATCAGAAGAGGAAGATAGTTTTGGTTCTCACAATAGTCGAATAGTGATCCACCTTTTTCAAAACAAAATCATAAATAACCAAATATCTTACAAAAGTTTTTTTTTTTTTCCCTAAAGATTCCAAGATTAGTACAAGATCTAATGGCTAACATAAGCAGCCACAACATCTCCGCAGAATCCACTCGAAACTGCAAGAAGAAACCAAGATATTAAAAACCTAAGAACAAAAGGAAAGTGAAGAGATAGAGAAATAGAGAAACAAGCTTTTACACATGATGGAGACAAGAACATGGTCTATCTCCAAGAAACATGAGATTGGTGTTGTTGCTATGGTCCAACGAGAATACAGAGGAAAGATTGTTTTCAAGAACACAACTCTTGTTGCTTGAACCTTCTGGAGAAAACGGTTGAGACAGAGAAGAAACAGATGAAGAGAAGTCGTATCTTTCACAGTCAACTCCATAGCTCACAGGAAGAGAAGATGAAGAAGAAGACGATGACCAAAGTCTCTCATCTTCCTTCATTTTTTTCATTGATCTCTGTATTTCTCTGTGTACTTTGTTTTTGAATCTTTTCACTCCCGGGAAAATTTTGAAACTTAGGTGTTTAACCTAACGGTCATCAACTACCTTTTACAGCCACAACTACCTTATTACTACATGCTTAATCTAGTGAAGTGAGTGACCTCATTTGTTCACCAAATGATTTAAATATTCTATGTTTAGAATTTGAAATAGTATTTTAACAAAGAGAAGAGCAAACATCGCACCACCAACTGTCCTAATCTCTCTCAAATAGTACTAACGTTAAAATAGTATTTTATAAAAAACCACACCAAGAACATCAAAAGATATTTTGAGACCCGATTTAAGAACCAGGGAGATAAATCATTATATGGTCATAGGAATTAAGATGATACATTAATACACATTTCAAAAGCTTGCTAGATCGATCAATTATATTTAAAACCAAAATTTAAAAAACGTTGATGAATGTTATTTTACCCATCATTTATTTCTAGTGATACCATATCGAGAATGAAATGGTATTATAAATTTTACCATAATATCTTGTTTTCCTTTTTCTTTTTGTTAAAGGATTATACCATAATTCAAATGGAGGAATATACAAAACATCGAGGAGATGGTCATTCATTCACATCGATTTTTCCATCATATATACCCTTTCCTCTTCGAGTTCATGGCTTCGATATACATAAATAGACGCTATAATAAGAATCGTTGTTACGTAAATGGTTGAAAGAGTATTGAACGAGAGAAAAGCTACATTTACAAGACACATGTATAACGAATTGTTGAATTTATCGATTGTAAGGTTGATTACTGACGAACTGCTGATCATCAACTAAACAAAAGGGTAGAGACTAGAAATGGGTTTCACAGAATTGGACCTTAATGTTTTCTTTTGGGCAATAATTTGAAATCTTATAAAATTGATAGGGACAAAAAAAGTTTCTTAGCATGAAGGCATTCATTAACATCGGCCCTAGTATATCCAATTACAACTAAGTCGAATTTTTAAAACATTTTAGGATATACGAGCGGAGACCATAGCAAATAAATTAGATTCTTTTTTAGGTCTCAAATTAGGGGACCTAGCCACCTAGGTCACACGATCCTTTAAACGAACCTAGTTTCTCCACTAGATCACAAGCTCTTGAATTATTATATTAAATATCTATTATAATATTTATTTTAATCATTATTATATATTATGTCGTATTTTTTAATTAATAAGCGCTAATTTATGTGATTTCTTAAACGCAATTTTATTTTTGTTGAAATTTTAAATTTATTGATTAACAAAAAATGTTATATACAAAAGAGAATTAAGAAAAGAAAATATTGAGCAAGGTACACACTTGAGTTAAATAGTTCTAACTTCAAACCAACGACGTAAAAGACTTTCAAACTTGTGAGAAGCCTTGTACTTCAAAGAGACAATTCCGGTCTGCATATATAACTCGGGTGAGGTGTATCACATCCATCTAACATGTGTTGTGTATTCACGAGTTCCGCTCTCTCTCTATACATGATATATAAATGTTTGGACGCGTACGAGTTAAAACTTAATCCATCAAGTTGTAGGTGGAGGAGGTGAGGTGCTCGATAGTATCATGTCAGTATGGGGCCACTGCTGGTCTTAGGAGATGTTGGCTCAGTGGTAACCAAGTGGTAAAAGTATAAGGATATGCGAAGAATAGATGATCACGAGATTCATCCCATTCTCCACATAAAACAGTGTTGTGTTTGTCCCCATTGTCGCATATAGTCCCCTGTTGATAAACAATTGCAAAAACTTAGCCACACGATGAAAGAGTAGCGAGATACTCCTAGCGGAAACCAGACAAGTCGGCTCAAAGGCACTCGCTCTCTCCGTATCCGTAGTTGATCCCAAGTACGAGAGGCAGAGAAGCTGCTACGAAAATACCTTCATCATACTTCCAAAGAACCACATCCTCTCCTTCATCCGGGTGGGGCAAAGAAGTGGCTCGGAGAGTATCCAATATTCCCTGGAACAGTCGACTTCGAGATAGTCAAATAGCCCAACCTGTATTGGAGACCAAATCCGACACCAGGGAGTTTCTTTGTACTCCAAGGCAGCGTGTTCCCGAATCACCTGTCAGGTGGAAAAGATTACCGATGGGGAGCCAATTATCAAACCAGAAAAAAAGTTTTTTTTTTCATTTCTCACTTCTGTCTTAAGAAAGGGAATAGTTTGATCTTTTAGTTTTAGAAGTTTTCGCCAAATCCAAAATCATTCAGTCCCACACTTTACATCCCAAAGTGATGCATTTCTCAAAAAAAGAGTGCCTTTCCCAAGCAACCCAAAGTCATCCCGATAATGAGAATAACCGTCAGATTAAGCTGAGTGTAAAAACTCGAGACGAATCCCGTAAACTTCTCAAGCCAAGACCCCTCAGTTTTAAGGATACAGAGATCCGCCCAAGAAACCTTTGCCTTGTGTGAGTCAGTTGGTGAACCAGACCATAAAAAACATTACAGAGGCTTTCTATGGCACATAGACAACGAGTTTGTAATTGAAAAACAGAGCATCAAAATTTTGATATATTTGTGATAACCGATTTAATGAGCTACAAGCGACCCACAAAAGAGATAAATTTGGTAGTCCAAGCAAGCATATGTTTCCTGATCTTGTCTAGCAAAGGTTCATAGTCCAAAGAACATATAGATTTGGTGGTGAGAGGGAGACCAAGATAACATATAGGAAATGATTCCACTTTAATACTAGCATTTGTGGCCGCCAGTTTGATTGCCTAAATGTTGACACCCGCCGCATAAAGATATGTTTTTGTTAGATTTATATTTAAGCCCTACATACAAGCAAACTCATGCATGACCTCAAGGACATCACGAAGAGAAGAAGAATATCCATCTGAGAAAACAATAATATCATCAGGAAATCTCAGGTGAGTGAGATTAACCTCTTTACATGATGGATGGCCTTGTTCAAGAGCTTAATGAGAGCTTTCAATGATGGATCTCTTAAACTCAATTGTAACTATGATACAATTATATATTGATCAAATAATTCGAACAAATAAAAAATGCTTAAAATATTCCCTTCCTAACACGTCACAATTTCTATTTTATTATGCTTTAATATGGAAGAGAAGAAACAATAATAGAAAAATAAAATTTTATTTTTTGAAAATTATCTTTTCATTTTCTAGTAGCAAATTTAACATTTGTTAATTACCTTGTTTCAATATTTATTATTTTAATTAATGTAACTAATTCACAAAATTTAAAGATATTTTTTTTTATTCATACATCATCTGACAACACATACAAATGATGCAAAGAAACAACATAAAAGAAAAATTGTTGACAACGAAAAAAAGAAACAAACTAAAAAAAGTTTTTCAATCGAGAGACTTAATTATTAAAACTGACATTGGAAACAAAATTCTAAAATCAACCATGTTTAAATTGATGGAAACCCCTTCAAACATTGTTGTTATTGTTATATCCAAACATTGATCCATGATTAGGAATGTCCATGTTTGGATTATAGTCCTTTGCATTCACATTGATCATTCTTCTTTGGTCAAAAGGATTAATATTACCACCAACAACAATGTTGTTATCACTTCCGCCATAGTAACTTTGAGGAAAAATTGTTTGAAAAGGTTGGGACTGCTGACTCCTCAATTCCATTTTCAGATCTTCTAGAGCTTTGATTAGTGAATTAGTTTGAGTTAAGTCAAGTTGATTCGGAGGTTTGTTCCACCAGTTTTCCGTTTCTTTTCTCATATTTTTCATCTGATCCAAAGATTTCTTGTTTTCTTTCTCCATTTCAAGTTTTTCCGACTCCTGAAATTAAATTGATCATATATAAGTAAAAGCAATCAATATGTTTATACGTAAATATAAATTAAAGATACCTTCATTATAAGCTTTCATATTATTTGTTTGAGAGAATTAAACGGCTATAAATTATGAATTAATTTTCATGCCAATTATATGTTTAGGCATGCAACTTTGTGATCAATACTTATATTCTTATAAAAGATATATCAAAAATCGGTATTACCTGGGTGAGCCTATTGTTAAGATTTTCGATGGTTGCGTTAGGACAGTTGTCGATAAATCGAAGAGGATAATGATGATTCTTGAAACGGTTAATTACAGATCTAATATCTGAAGTTCCAAAAGAAAAAGCCTTTTGACCAGGTGAAAACATAATTACTCCAATCTCTCCATCACACATACTAAGTTATTTTCTTTTCGAAAAAGTAATTTGACGGTTGATATCATCCTTTAATCTCACAATTTCTGTTCTTTTACGACCTCTTTTGGCTGTCGCCATTCTGAAAGGACTTGAAAAATAAAAATAAAACTGGTGCTGGCAAATGAAATATACTTTTTGTATTTATACAGAGATGTTACCAGCAGCTACTTCACAGTATAAGTTTTATAAAGTAAAAATATATGTAGAATTTGCTTATTACCACTTTAAGCATTCAATAGTTATCTCTATATTTATGTAAATGGTATAATTAAAATCCTAATATTTAAATTCAATATTAACATTTTACTTGGTTCAGTGCACAATGAGCTGTCAAATGTACCGTAACGTTTATGTACATACATGAAGCCTTAACCAGCTATTCAAAACCATTTTTAAGAAAAATATAATTTGAGACACCACATGGACACTACGTTTCAAAATGACGGATTTGTCCTTGTAACGACAGGCTAAACAAGTTTTTCTCAATTTTATGGAATTTTATAGTCACACAAATGGCCATACCAAGGTCCACCATAAATAATATTTCTCAATTTGATGGAATTTTATAAAAGTTCTCCGGGTCAAAACATGTGTTTATAAAAATTACTGAAATTTATCCAAACACTACTTTGGGTTGGGATGCTACATTCTCCCCCTCTCCTACATGAGAAAAAATGTGTTGGCATTTCATTTTTTACTCATGATTCAAGATGTAGACTTGGTCTTTGGATGCAAGTTTAAATAGGAAAGAAAGAAAGATTTCGAGGAAAAACGTCAAGTTCTTGCTCTTTCTAGCACAATTATTGGACATGAAAATTTGTTTGTGTCTCTATACTACCGCAGAAGAAAAAAAATCATTCTATTAAAAATCTCCTCACCTATCAGAGTTGATCAAGTTACTGACTTGTTATCATGGTACATACCTTCCTTGTTCATGCTTATTATCATGGCGTTGCAGAAATTTGTACATCATTGCTAGATCATGTGATCCATTGCCATAAGAGCGTCTGTTTCATCTGAAGAGTTATGAAGTATTCTTTCATATATTAGGTTGATGCTTATAAAATGTTACAGTGCAAGACATGTCAATTGGTTGGGGAATTTAGGTTCCTCCAAAATGCTTGTTATTTTATACTTCCAAGTTCCAACCAGGGGCGGTCCTTGACAAGAGCAAATGGAGAAAATAATAACTTTAAGTTTATATATACTATGGAAATTGATGTTGATGTTGTTATTTTTAAGTTGATGTTGCTATGGAAGGAATAAAAGGATTAGTTTCTTATTTTATGAAGTATAGAGATAATGGTTTTAGAAATGCTTTGATTACTGTTAAAGAAATAGCTGCTCAGAATGATATTGATCGTGTGTTTTCTAAAATTTGTGTAGTTCGTAGAAAAAAACATTTTGATGAGATTCATGGTCATGGGATTTCCTTATCCATTGAAAAAGAGTTTACAACTCAGTATTTTGTTGATTATAGTAGATCAAGCTATTGTTGCATTAGATAAAAGATTTGAGCATTATTAGTTATATGAAAATATTGTTGGCTTTCTATTTAGGATTCCTTCTATTTAATTCAAGTAAGTAACAATCACTAGATGGTTCCCATTTAATATAAGTTACAATCACTAGATGGTTCTCATTTTCCATTTGAAATCTAGTTGTTTAATCTTAAAAGTGTTTATAGGAAAGATGAAGTGTTAGATGTCAATGGTATTGACCTTTTTATGGAGTTAAATTATTAAGTGAATTTGTTCCTAAATAAAATATGAGAGCAATTGATCTATTGATTTTTTTAATGGTTAAATTGTTTTTCAAATGCGGTTAGTGCATTTAGAATTTTACTAAATATTTTAATAATTGTCACTTCTACAGAAATAATTTTTTTAAAGCTAAAGTTATTGAAGTATTTGCGGACACTATAAGACAAGAGAGGCTAAATGGGATAATCGTTGATGACTATCAAGAATGATCTTCTTAAAGGAATATCACCAAATATGTGTGGAAAGCTTGATATATGATTTTGCTTCTAAACATGTCAGGAGAGTGATGTTGTTTAATATAATTTATATTTAGGTATAAGTTCTTATAATAAGAAAATTTTAGTACGAAGAAATGGCCACATTTTTATAGTTAACACACAAGATTCTTTATCTCCTGCCGCTGAGACATCAGCAATATGAATTTCCTTGGTTGACATGCGTGTAAGTTGACCAACTGATTGCATAAGGCCGACCATCATTTCCAGAGTATTAACCACAACCATACCATACATATGATTATATGAGTAGACACTTGCAGAAATCTCACATCACTAGGAAAACCCTAGTCAAGAAAATGAACTGAAATGCTAAGTTCTCAGAACCGAGAACATGTAGAAAATGGAGTGATACAGAAGGCCATTGATCACATTTCTGTAGAGTACATACTACAAGCCTACTTTCAATACCAATAGTATCAACTTGAATTTCCATTTGGGGTCTAGGGTTTAGATTCATTCTTGTTAAACTTTATTTACGGAAAAGATATTGTACATTGACTTGTTTGGGTTCTCATGCCACTCTACTTAGGGTTTAGAGTTTAGATTTATTCTTCTTAAACTTTGTTACATATAATATATTATACATTGATGTGTTTGGGTTTTTACTTCCATTTGGGGTTTAAGATTTATGTTCTTTCTTATTAAACTTCTTTACAAAATATATATTGTATCTT
>CM051376.1:10842346-10867346 GCA_028015245.1 Cardamine occulta | reverse complement strand
GATTGGTTTGGATTCCCACATTCATTAGGGTTTCAAGCTTATGGTTTATGATTTACAATACATCTAGGATATCTATAAATTTTATAGTTGTAATAATTATTTTAGATATTTACGTCAATACAACATTTCTTACGGAATACAAATTATTGTTGGTGCTAGCATCCTAAAGAAATATTTTTTTTGTCACTTCTATATACAGTGTTTTTTTTCCGTAAATAACATTACTTTTGCAGTCCAAAATGGTCCAAAAAACAGTGCAATCTTTTCTACCTCAATAAATTATCAAAATAAATTTTCTACATATTTTGGTTTGTGATTAAGGTAGTTTTGCAAGTGTCCCTTACTATTAAGATTTGTACTGATAACTTTTCTTATCTCAAGAACTTAATACTAAAATTTGAAATCATGACTCTTTGTTGATGAAATGAAAATTTATGATGATAGAAACAATACACAAGGATGTTTCTATTGGTTGGATTGAAAAAATATTTTATACATATCATCTATACATTTCATAAAAATGCTATAATATGGAGAAACATATTTTTATTTTATTTTGTTTGTTTTGATATAACAAATTAATGAAAAACTGTGAAACAACTTTTAGTTTTTGCACTGTATAACAATGAAATTAAGTTATTCAAGAAAATGGGAAGGTTCTTTCATTGTCCCAACGAACAAGAGTGAATTTCAATAATTTTGAAATTTTTACCTAATGACTTTTTCAGTTTTGTTTATATGGTTTACTTCTCTTAACATAACAAGTGATATATTCTTGTAGCATGATATTTTCGAATATTATTTTTGGATTTATATTTTTTATCAAACAAGTGAGTGATCTCTTATTTTAAGTAGCTATATTATTATTTTAACACATGAGTATCTATATTATTATTTAGTTCAATATATATATTGGTATATCCATTTACGAGAATACTAAATAAATATATTTTTGAATATACATTTGATAAACAACGTTTCAAATCTCCATTAAAATTTTCATTATTACCTTGTTTTTATTTTCTAATAGAAAATTTAACATTTGTTACTAAATACCAATTTTAATAGTTTTTATTATCATTTATACAATCAATTAATAAATTTAAAGATGAAATTTATAAATATAACTTTTTTTATTCATACATCGTCTGCTAACACATACAAATGACACAAATAAACAACATAAAAGAAAATTTCTTTATAACATAGGAAAAAAGAAACAAACTAAAACAAATTTTCAATCGAGTGATTTAAGTTTTAACCATGTCTAAAGGGATGTAAACCCGTGAACAACATTGTTCTCATTGTTAAACCCAAATATTGGTCCATGATTAAGAACAGCCATGTCTGGACAATAGTTCATTGCATTCACATCGATCATTATTCTTTGGTCAAAAGGATTAATATTACCACCACATATAATGTTGTTGTAACTTCTGCCATAGTAACTTTGAGGAATAGCTTTTTGAAAGTGTTGGGACTGTTGACTTCTCAATTCTATTTTCAGATCTTCTAGAGCTTTTATTAGACAAGTAGTTTGAGTTCAGTCAAGTTGATTCGGAGGTTTGTCCAAACTTTTCTGGTTTTCTTTCTCCATTTCAAGCTCTACCAACTCATGCAATTAAATTTATCAGAAATCAATACTTTTATATGTAAACTAGATTCGTACCTGCAGTATACTGTGGGTCAATTATTTTATTTTCATGTACCAAATTATTTGTATTTTTTTTACTTTATTTTTATATGATCTATATATATGTGTATTTTTTGTTCTTTTAGTGTATATATATATATATGTAGTTTTTGTATATTAGTGCTAGATCTTCTAACAATATGCAACCCTTCTTAGTTTCAGTTGAAGTGATGGCCTAAAATTATAACACGAAATATCCAACTTATAAGTAACGATTGTCAAGATATAAGACCTAAAATTATCAATGTTTTAGATTATTTTTAACTTATTTCTAGTCTTAGTAAATTGAAAAAATAGTATATCTTTAGTTGCATTTTATAATAACTAATATATATATATATATTATTCTATATCATAAAATTAGTTATCCAACATTTGTCTTTGACCTGCCCATGTCCCGTATCCGTTGGGAACTTTTCGTCTTATACCATATCCCTTTTATATAATTACATGTTTTGGGTTTGATTATTTTAGTCCAACGGGTAAAGAATGAGTAAGAGAACGAGATACCTATGTAGAGGTTTTACCAACCCGTTGATCATTATGACCGAATCAATATTTTAGTGAATTCAAAAAAATTAGTATACCTTTAGTAGCATTATATAATAACTAACACATAAATTAATTTCCTAAATGTATTTCTCAAATAATAATATAGAGATTTCTTTTTTTATAGAGTTTAAATATTATAAATATTTTAAATTTTTATATAGTTTAAATATTATTAATATTTTAAAATTTTATAGAGTTTAAATACTATTTATATTTTAAATGTTACAGAATTTAAATATACATATTAATAATACTTTAAACATTTTATAAAATTTAAATATTTATAATATTTAAAACTTTTTTAAAGCTTAAATATTTATAATATTTTGAAAAAATTTTAAAGTTTAAATTTATTGAACTAAGGAACCGGATTAAACCGAATAAACCTTTTAATTTTGGATCATTTTTATTTGGAATTATTTTGGTGCTTTTTATAATATGACTCTGAACTATTATCTAAATTTCTTAACCGATGTGGTGATGTGCAATAAGTTTTAATCTTATAAATATACTATAAGTGCACAGTGCATCACAGTAGTACTTAAGATATCGATCCACATAAAACAATAGAACACACGAAGATTTATAGTTATTTAGATAAAGTTAGAATGTAAAAGAGTTTACGGTAAAACTCATGGTATCTAACATCCTAACATATAAATAAATATTAATTTACAATAATTAATTTAGGGGTTCATGCATATAGATGTAAAGATAATATAAGATGCTTTAAGATACCAAATTCATCACAGACTCGTTGGGTTATTTCATAATCTCAATTGACTTTTGTTACATAAAATTATATTTATTATTAAATTAATAAATATAACTTTTTATTCATACATCATCTGTTAACACATACAAGTGACACAAAGAAACTACATAAAAGAAACTTTCTTCACAACAAAAGAAATTTTCTTCACAACAAAAGAAAAAAGAAAAAAAAACTAAATCAAATTTTCAATCGAGAGATTTAAGACATTGCAAACAAAATGCTAAAATTTTAACCATGTCAAAGAGATGGAAATTAAACCCCTAAAAAACATTGTTGTCATTGTTAAACCCAAGCATTGGTCCATGATTAGGAAAAGCCATGTTTGTATAATAGTTCATTGCATTCACATCGATCATTCTTCTTTGCTCAAAAGGATTGATATTACCACCACCAACAATGTTGTTGTAACTTCCACCATAGTAACTTTGAGGAATAGTTGTTTGAAAAGGTTGGGACTGCTGACTCCTCAATTTCAATTTCAGATCTTCTAGAGCTTTTATTAGACAAGTAGTTTGAGTTAAGTCAAGTTGATTCGGAGGTTTGTACCACCAATTCTCTATCTCTTCTCTCTTATTTTCCATCAGATCCAAAAATTTCTCGTTTTCTTTCTCTATTTCAAGTTTTACCAATTCCTGCAATAAAATTTATCATGCATAAGTAAAAGAAATCAACACCTGTATATGTAAATATAAATTAAACATACCTTAATTATGAGCTTTTATATTAGTTTATGAGAGAAAGAAATAGCTATATTTATTTTGTTTGTCTAGAATTTTTAAAGAACACAATCTAGTAATATAAACGAGCATAAAAAATTTTAAGAATTGATTTTCATGTCAATTAATCATTTTTAATATACCACTGATCAATTATTGCATATGTATAATTTTTAATATTCAACTGATCAATTATCGCATATATATACCATTGAGTATAAAACTTTTTGATAAATAGTTATATTCTTATAAAAGATATAAAGATAAATTATATTACCTGAGTAAGTATATTGTTAAAATCTTGGATGTTTGCGTTTGGACCATCTTCAATACGTCAAAGAGGATAATGAAGATGATTGTTGAAATGGTTAATTACAGATCTAATATCTGGATTTCCAAAAGAAAAAGCGTTTCGACCAGGTGAAAAGACAATTACTCCAATCTCTACACCACACAACGTACCAAGTTCACTAGCTTTTCTAAAAACACTATATTTTCTTTTTGAAAAAGTAACTTGAAGGTTGATATCGTTCTTCGTCCTCACCATCTCTATTTTTTTACGACCTCTTTTAGCTCTTGTCATTCTCAAAACAACTTTTAAAAAATAAAAATGCAATTGATGTGGTTGGCAAATGAAAAATGTTTTTTGTATTTATAGAGAGATGTTACCAGTGAGTATATACATTATAAAGTAAATTTATCTTTGATTGATATATATATATATATATATATAATTGTTTATTACCACTTCAAGCATTCAACAATTATCTCTATATTTATATAGATGGTATAAAACCCTAATATTTAAAATTCAATATTAGCATATTACTTGTTACAGTGAACTATGATCTGTCATATGTATTGTAACATTTCGGTACATGAATGTAGCCCCAACCAGCTATTCAAAACCATTTCTAAGACATAAATAAAATTTGAGACACCACATGGACATTTCATAACATCTATCGATTCTTACTACTACTTACAAAGTCACTCCAAGAAATCACAAGTGTCATGTTCTTTACTATAAAATACGGTTAACTTGTTCGGATTAGACATGTATCATTTTGAAACGTATGAATATGTGTGTGTATATATATATATATATATACTATGTTATGCAATTAGATCATGTAAGAAGAGTGAGCAACAAAAAAATTCTCAGTAAGTCAGAAATTATCCAACACTTGCTTATTACTATGGGTGATCACATAAATACATTTAATGTTTAATAGCGATGTAAAAGTATAATCACTATCACAACTTCATAGAAATATAACCTCGAAAAATATATTTGATTCGAAAATCTAAAAGACTCATGTGTCTGCTTACTTTTATTGACTACACATACTGATTGTGAACCAATATGCCCATTTTTAATCCAGATTTGTTTACCTCCATAGATTTATTTCCGAAGATCGTGATAGAGGCAACATATTTTCTAATTTCTCTAAACTGTTGAAATTTCTACAACATATTTTATTTTTTATCGTAGATTTGTTTTGCAAACTTATTTTTTCATCTCAGATTTAATAAAAACATAAACATGAAAAAACATATTCAAATTGCAATATGTCCGCTTACTTTTATTTACTACACATAGATTCATTGTGAAGCATTATTATGCCCATTTTTATTCGATATTTGTCGTTGTCGACTTTTCATGAAATCTAAAATTGTCATTTTCATATTTAAGGAAACTCGGTGATCTTTGTAACTACATAGGCTAAAAAAAAAAATTCAATTTTATGGATCTTCATAAAATCACACAAATGGCCATACCCGTATCCATAACAAGTATTTCTCAGTTTTATGGAATTTTATAAATTTCTCCGGGGTACAACATGTATTTATCACAAAAGTACTAAAATTTATGAAAATACTATTCTGAATCGGGATGTTAAATTCTCCCCCTCTCCTAGAAGAACAAAAAAATCTGACTAATAGGCATTTTCAAATTTGGTTTAGTTTTATTTTCAAATTCGGTTTGGATTTGGTTCGGTTAATTTGTTTCTAAAAAAACTCTAACCAAACTCAACCGTAATTATTTTGGTTTGGATTATGTTTGGTTTGGTTTAGTTTGGTTTTGTTTAATTTGGTTTGATATTAGTTTGGTTCAGTTTTAATTTGTTTTTTTTTAAAACAAATCTAGAAACTAAAATATTTTCTTCTATTATTACGTTTAAATATTTTACATAATATATTAAGGGAAATTTAGAAATAAATGATATCTTGCAAAAAGTTTGTCTATCTATTTTTTTCTAAATTGTCATTTTTTCCGAAACTGTCCCTACTAATAGAAAAATATAATTTTTTCAACAAAAAAAAAACAGAAAAACATGTTGATAGTCAAGTATGAAGAAGATGTGAAGAATAAATTTAGGATGTTTTAATTAGGTTTTTAGCTTTATAAAATTTATTCTGAAAAGTTTATAATATGTTTTCTAATGTTCATATTATTTATTCTAGCACATGTTCATGTTCTAGTGATATATTGACTTTTCATCATCATTTGCATTACATTTTCTCTTTAGTTTCATCTCATTGTACATCTCATTCTAGTGTCTAGGTGTAGCGCAGACACCGCAGCGGACCAGCGGCCTCATGTAGCGGCCAACTCACGTTGCGGGCTTCTAGCGGGCATGTGCATCGGCCTTGTGTCACTACTGTGGAGCCTACAAAAACCCATTGAAGATCCAGCAAGCAAATGTAGCGGTCAAAGGAGACCGATAGACAACAGCGGGCATATATAGCAGGAAGATGTAACTGCTAGCTCGTAGCAGCAAAGCAACACCACACGACTCCAGCGGCCGGTTCTAGCAGTTTGGCGAAACCGCTGGACCAGATAGATCGATTTCAATTAGTTGCTAAACCGGAATGATCCGATTGGTTCTATGTTAAACCATGTTGTCCTTATTTTTTCACTATAAATAGCCTCTAAACCTAATTAGAAGGCATGTTATGTTTTTGAGAGATTCTCTTAGCCTCTTTTAAGCATTTATTTCAAGAACTTGTGTTTTTCTTGGAGGTTCTACAACACCATCTCTATGGATAATCTCAACATTCTTTGAATTAATAGGCTTCGCTTCCAATTAATGACATCTATAATTTTAAGAGAAAATGGTTTTTAATTACAACTTGGTGAATAAATGATCTTTTATTGGTTAATCACATCTTATGTGTATTATTTGTTTTAGTTTGATTGGTTCTGTCATTTGAATGAGGTCTCAGGTCCTAACAACACACATAAGCTGATGTGGCAAGCAAAAGAGAGATTATATGGGAAAATGGTCAATTTGACCCAAACAATTTTCAAAATGTCATTTCATCCATGTACAATCACATGGTTAACAGATGTTAGTCAACCGTTAAGAATGCTGACTCAACTGACACGGGATTGATGATATGTCATAAAACGACGTCATTTTGCAGATTGGGTTTAATTTAAAAAAAAAATTATGCACCCTAGAATCAAACCCACGACCTCGAGGATTATTTTGCTGACATTTAACCGGTTGACTAGAACCATCATACAATATAATATCCAACTTTAAAATTTATAAACGCTAAAATCAATTTTACAGCTTTTTAAAAATTTAATATTTTAAAACCCGCAATCTCTATAATGTTTTACATGTCATTTACCAGTTGATCTATTTAATGTTTCGCATTGGTTAACCCGAACTTTTAAATATATAAACAAAACTTATTGTTTTCATATAATTAACCTAGGGTTTCAAATTGGAGAAATTTCAGTTTCGTGTTTTATTTTTCTTCTTCTTCTCCTCGTCTGTGAGAGACTGAAATTCGAAAAATTTGAGGTAATCGAGTAGAAATCAACTAAAACTGCGATTATGAGGTAAGATTTTGGTTTCTATTACTCGATTTAACCAAATTAATTCCAATATAATCGATTATGAGGTAACATTTTGAATTTGAAATACCCAGATATACTAGAATCAATTTGAAATACCCGATTATGTCGTGCTGGTGTAAGGATGGGAAAACGATAAGTTTTGTTTATATATTTGAAAGTTTGAGTTAACAAATGTGAAACATTAAATAGATCAAATGGTAAATGACATGTGAAACATTAAAGAGATTGTGGGTTTGAATCTCGGATGCACCAAATTTTTTAAAAAGCTAGAAAATTGATTTTAGCGTTTATAAATTTTAAAGTTGGATATTATATTATATGGTGGTTGTAGTCAACTGGTTAAATGCAAGCGAATTAAACCTCAAGGTCGTGGGTTTGAATCTAGGGTGCACCAATTATTTTAAAAAATTAAATCCAATCTGCAAAACGACGTCGTTTTAGCCATATCATCAATCCCGTGTCAGCTGAGTCAGCAGCCTTAACGGTTGACTAACATCTGTTAACGATGACTTTAAAATAGACACGAAATATGAAGATTGGGTCGGAAAATTAATTGTTTTGAGGTTTGGGTATATAGAAGCACCATGTGATTGTATATGTATGAAATAGCACTTTGAAAATTGTTCGGGTCAAAAATCGACCATTTTCCCAACATTATATTGATACATTTTGGAATCTCCATTTATGAGAATATTAAATAAATATATTTTTAAAGATGTATTTGATAAATAGCATTTTTAAAAAGCTGGAAAATTTTGGAATCTCGGGTGCACCAATTTTTTAAAAAAGCTGGAAAATTGATTTTAGCGTTTATAAATTTTAAAGTTGGATATTATATTATACGGTGGTTGTAGTCAACTGGTTAAATGCAAGCTAATTAAACCTCAACGTCGTGGGTTTGAATCTAGGGTGCACCAATTATTTTAAAAAATTAAATCCAATCTGCAAAATGACGTCGTTTATGCCATATCACCCGTGTCAGCTGAGTCTGCAGCTTTAACGGTTGACTAATATCTGCTAACGATGACTTTGAAATAGGCACGAAATATAAACATTGGTTTGGAAATTTAATTTTTTTTGAGGTTTGGGTATATATAAGCACCATGTGATTGTGCATGTATGAAATAACACTTTAAAAATTGTTCGGGTCAAAATCGACTATTTTCCCAACATTATATTGATACATTTTGGAATCTCCATTTACGAGAATATTAAATAAATATATTTTTAAAGATGTATTTGATAAATAGCGTTTTAAATTTCCATTTAAATTTTTGTTGGTACCTTTTTTTTATTTTCTGATAGCAAATTTAATAGCGTTTTAAATCTCCATTTAGTTATTTCATTTATGTAATTAAATTGTAAGATTAAAACATGAAATTTATAAATTAAAAAAAAAATCATATATCATCTGTCAACACATACAAATGACACAAAGAAACAACATAAAAGAAAATTTGTTGATAATAAAAGTAAAAGGAAACAAACTAAACAAATTTTCAAACAAGAGATTTTATTATTTGAAACAAACATTGCAAACAAAATGCTAAAACTTCAACCATGTCGATAGTGACAGAAACCCCTCAAAAACGTTGTTGTTATTGTTATACGCAAACACTGGTCCATGATTAGGAACGACCATGTTTGGATTAAAGTTCATTGCATTCACATCGATCATTCTTCTTTGGTCAAAAGTATTGATATTACCACCCCCAACAGCATTGTTGTAACTTCCACCATAGTGACTTTGAGGAACAGTTGTCTGAAAGTGTTGGGACGGTTGACTTCTCAATTCCATTTTCAGATCTTCTAGAGCTTTTATTAGACAAGTAGTTTGAGTTAATTCAAGTTGATTCGGAGGTTTGTCCCACCAGTTCTGTGCTTCTTCTCTCTTTCTTTTTATCCACTCCAAACTTTTCTTGGTTTTTTTCTCCATTTCAAGCTTTGCTAACTCCTGCAATTAAATTTGTCATATATAAATAAAAGAAATCAATACTTTTATATGTAAATATAAACTAAATGTACCTTAGTTATGAGCTTTCATGTTATTATTTTAGAGAAATAAATGGCTGTAATTTTTTGTAAGTCTGAAATTTTTAAAGAATACAATCTAATTATATAAAGGAGCATAACACTTTTTTGGGGACTTATTTTCATGTCAGTTATATGTTTATGCATGTATCTTTTGCATATATTGCTCTATTAAGCATTTTTAATATAAAATTATCAAATTATTATTATTATATATATATATCATTAAGTATAAAATTTTTTATCAGTAATTATATTCTTAAAAAATTTATATTAAGAAATATTATATTACCTGAGTGAGTATATTGTTGAGATCTTGGATAGTTGCACTTGGACCATCTTCAATAAGTCGAAGAGGGTAATGAAGATGATTGTTGAAATGTTTAACTACAGATCTAATATCTGGATTTCCAAAAGAAAAGACTTTTCCACTAGGTGACAACACAATTACTCCAATTTCTACACCACACAACGTACCAAGTTCACTAGCTTTTTTGAAAATACCGTATTTTCTTTTTGAAAAAGTAACTTGAAGTCTGGTATTGTTTTTGATTTTCACCATCTGTATTTTTTGACGACCTTTCAAGGTTCTCACCATTCTCAAAATTATAAGCAAATAAAAATAAAATTGATGTTGGTCTGTAAATGAAATATATGTTTTGTATTTATAGATAGATGTTACCATTGAGTAATTCACATTATAAGTGATTATGAAGTAAATTTATCTTTATTTGGTTACAATATATAGATACAGAGAGAAATTTTTTATTACCACTTCAGCATTCAACAATTATCCCAATATTTATATAAATGGTATATAAAATATTTTAAATTAAATATTAACATTTTACTTGTTACTTGTTACATTTTTCTTGTTATAGTGTAGGCTTCCTATTGGATGTAATATTATGTATCAAAATGCACTATGATCTGTCAAATGTACTATAACATGTATGTACATGCATGTAGCCCTAGCCAGCTATTCAAAACCAATTTTAAGACAAATATCATTTACAAATTATTAGGCAATGCATTTCATAGCAAATCTGTCATTTCTTCCTATTATATATAAAGTCTATCCAACACTTTCTTAGTACTATATGTGTGATCACATACATATTTTTAATGTTTAATATCAGTGTAAAAGTATAATCACTATCACAACGTCATAAACCATAACATGAAAAGACATATTCGAATTGCAATATGTCCGCTTACTTTTTTGTGAACCATTCTTATGCCCATTTTTATTCAACGTTTGTCATTGCCAACTTTTCGTGAAATCTAAAACTGCCATTTTCAAATT
Source organism: Cardamine occulta (assembly GCA_028015245.1). NCBI lineage: Eukaryota > Viridiplantae > Streptophyta > Magnoliopsida > Brassicales > Brassicaceae > Cardamine > Cardamine occulta. The sequence continues at coordinate 10,856,396 of CM051376.1, read as the reverse complement.
TAAGGTGACTAGGTGATCTTTGTAACTACATAGGCTAAAAAAGTTTTTTTCTCAATTTTATGGATCTTCATAAAATCACACAAATGCCCATACCCATATCCATAACATGTATTCCTCAGTTTTATGGAATTTTATAAAAGTTATCCATTATCACAAAATTACTAAAATTTATTCAAAATCCTACTCTAGATTGGGATGTTACAATCCCCCCCTCCCCTAGAAGAACAAGAAATCTGACTAGTGGGCATTTCGGTTTATTTTCAAATTCGGTTTGGATTTGGTTCGGTTAATTTGGTTCTAAAAAAATTCTAACCAAACTCAACCATAATTAGTTTGGTTTGGTTATGTTTGGTTTGGCTTAGTTTGGTTTGGTTTAATTCAGTTTGATATTAATTTGGTTCAGTTTAAATTCAGTTTTTTTATATAAAAAAAATCAATAGAAAACTAAAATATTGTCTTTTACTAGATTTATATTCCCGCGCGTTGCGGCTTATATATAGGTTCCTCCAAACTGTTTGTTATGTTATACTTCGAACGAGTTATGAAATCATATTCTTTGATTGTATCTATAGTTCATACAAATTGGGCATTTTTGTTAAACGGCTCAACACTTTTAACTATTTCTCCCACTTTTCTTCTTCTTTAAGTCTGCCATTCATTCATCATCCCCTATCGTTTCAACTTTCAAACCATGATATGTCTGTTCTCAAATTTTTTTTTTTTTTTTTTTAAACTTATTCTATGATGCAACCTTGCGAACGTGAGAACAAGGATTTGATGCGAGCACAAGTCCTTCCATAGACATTTTGGTTTTGTAAATTGGAAGGTCTGCCCTCGTAGAAATTATTGATCCATGTAAAAGTATTACCAATACTATTATTCATTCCTTTTGGTAGCCTTAATTCAAGAAAATCATCAGCACAAAATATTTTTTTTTTAATTTAACCACAAAACCAAAAATAAATGTTTTCATTTAATCTCTCTTTTTTTTTTTGCTAACAAAACTATCCATCAATATTTATCTAAGAATATTTTTTTAACCTTCTCATATGTTTCATACAGATAAATTTAGATGCATTTTCTCGTAATTAGTAAACAAAAAATACACTACCTATAAATATTTTATGAGTATTTCTTAGAAAATTTTAATTATTTATTTATCATTTTTTTATTAACAAAATTTTAGATATTCGTTTAAGTAATTTTACAGACATTAAAAATAACAAAATACAATAAAAACAAAAAACACTCATCTTATAAATAAAAATTTCTAAGAAAGTATAATAAAAACAAAACTTAACAAATTAGCAATTAAAAAAAAAACTGAACAAATTTGCTTTTTCAAATTTTCTATATAAACCTATACAAGCCACAACCTCCATGGTCAGAGCAAATTAGGTCAAAGCTCTTGCACGCAGTTTCGAAGGATGAATCTAAAATTGGCCAAGCCCAATAACTTTGCAGCTTTGAAATTAAATGGCCCAACAAGATTAATGGGCTTAAAGTCCAATTGGACCTGCAAAGTCTTTCGTTTGACTTGTCCTAAAACGCTACTCACGCAACAGCCACGAACAGATGTCGTTGCCAGCTCTGATTGCCTCAACCAGCTCCAACTTACTCCTCCGGTACATCCTCTTCTCATCTTCATGGTTAGTCGCTTTTTCTGGTGATGTTGCTCACTCGATAAACCCTTATATTTTGAGCATCTTTTTGCAATTTGTATCTTGGACGAGAATTGCTCCTACGGTTCAATCAAATTTGGTACAGCTGGATCTATCACCTCTAAAGTTTCTACTTTCGGAAAAAAAAGAAACACTATAATCCAAAAACTAGTGCCTTAACCTTATTCATACAGTCATATGTTACAGATTCCAGGCACCAAGTAAAATCAAGTCACGTGTGTGCTTTCACATCTCCGTGTTCTTCCTTCGACGTGAGGCCAAGTTTTTTTTTCCCTTGACATTTACAATTTTCTCGAATTGATTAAGATTTCTTTACCAAAAAAAAAGAATTGATTAAGATTCTAGTAATATTGTATAAGTATGTTCTTTTAAAATGTGTATTATTATTTTTTGTTAAATCCTTGAAACATATTTGACTCAAAACAAATTACGAGTTCTAGATTTGTTTTCAAAAGGTTTCAAATTAGAGTGACGATCACTTACATATTTAATTAATTCTAAGAAATTAATCTTTAGAATGTCACAATATAACATATCAACATTATATCGGCGAATGATTATTTTTTACGTTGTTGTACAAAAAGTGGCTTGTTTAATTAACAAAAAAAACATTTAGGGAAAAACCACAAATTATAAGAAGAATTAAGGACTAAAACAAAAACCTTCTAAATCAAAATTCGAAACTTTTCAAATTAGCTTTTCTTTATTTTATGCATGTTTGTCCTTTTTCACAACGGTCGGATCACGGATTTCACAACATAACGGTTCAAAATATTAACGCCGTTAGCTCCATTAGCGTCTAACAAGTCAAACGCCAGCGCCTGCCGTAACGGTCTGATTTTATTTTATTAATCCTCCAAATTTTTCATTTTTAGCTTCTCCAAATTTTTCGTTTCTAATTTAACCTTTTTTGAGAGAAACTCATTTCGTTCTTATATTCAATCTTCTCTTCGTCGGAGAGACGATACAACCACCACCATCGCCTGAAGATTTTTCAAATTTCGATTTGTGTTGATTCTCCGATATTGCTTTGTGGAATCGGAATATAAATTCAGACGTTCTCTGTTTGATCGTTCTCGCTGGTAATTTCTTGTTTCATTCCCCAGAAAATTCTGAAGATTCAGAGGCGCATTTCAAGTTTTGAATCTTCCATTGCTGATTCTAATCGCGATTGCGTGGTTTAAATCGTATGTTTGAGCATGATTTGTAGGTAGAAATTTCTATTAATTGAAATAAGGATTCGTTTGTTTATGTTTTAAGGCGTGATTCGCTGAATTTGTAGATAGCATTGATCTAATTGAGTTCTTCAGATTGTGATTTTAAGCTTATCTGTGTGGATCCTTGGACTTACCATGGCGATTTATGCAGGGATACATAGTTTTTGTTGCTTACGAATTATAAGAAGGAAGAGACTAAATGGATTCTAACAATTCAAAAAGAGGAAGTTCGACAAAATCTCCATGTCAAACTCCACGGTCAACTGATAAGTCAAATCGAGATCTACGATTAGCTGAATCAAATGCAAATTCAAATCCAGTTAGCAAGAATGAGAAAGAAAAGGGTGTGAATATACAAGTTATTGTTCGTTGCAGGTACATTTTGAGAATTCTCTTTTTGAGCAGCTTCTTGTTGTTGTTTTAATATGCTTAATGTCTACTCTATGGGGTTATGTATTTTGCAGACCGTTTAATTCAGAGGAGACGAGGTTACAAACACCTGCTGTTCTTACCTGCAATGATCGGAAAAAGGAAGTGGCGGTAGCACAGAATATTGCTGGGAAGCAGATTGATAAAACGTTTTTGTTTGACAAGGTTTAGTTCTTAAGGCTTTTTTGGTAGTGTGAATGATGAGAAGTTTGTTTACTATGTTTAAAACTGAAAGAAAGCATCATGCTTACAAGTTCTTGGAATTTGTTAGGTTTTTGGGCCAACATCCCAGCAAAAGGACCTTTACCATCTAGCAGTTTCTCCCATTGTTTTTGAAGTTCTTGATGGGTATAATTGTACCATCTTTGCGTATGGGCAAACAGGAACTGGAAAAACATACACAATGGAAGGAGGAGCAAGAAAAAAGGTACGCCGATCAATTCAAGAACATCATTTGAAGGTTTTACACTGATGGTGATTGATGGAACCTATTTGTTTCTTGCCAGAACGGTGAAATTCCGAGTGATGCAGGTGTTATCCCTAGAGCAGTTAAACAGATATTTGATATACTGGAAGCACAAAGTGCAGCTGAATACAGTTTGAAAGTTTCATTTCTTGAGCTTTACAATGAAGAATTGACGGATCTTTTAGCTCCGGAAGAAACAAAATTCACAGATGATAAATCAAAGAAACCTCTGGCCCTTATGGAAGATGGAAAAGGTGGTGTTTTTGTCCGAGGATTGGAAGAAGAAATTGTGTCTACTGCTGATGAGATATACAAAGTTTTGGAGAAAGGGTCAGCTAAGAGACGCACAGCAGAGACTCTTCTCAACAAACAAAGTAGTAGATCTCATTCAATATTTTCGGTTACAATCCACATTAAGGAATGTACTCCAGAGGGGGAAGAGATTGTCAAAAGTGGAAAGCTAAATCTAGTTGATCTTGCTGGTTCAGAGAATATTTCACGATCTGGTGCTCGAGAGGTACATATAACAGTAAAAAGATTTTTTACTCTTTTTATATTCTGTTGCTATTGATTTTACTTAACAATATGAGAGTCACTATATTGCAGGGTAGAGCCAGGGAAGCTGGCGAGATCAACAAAAGTTTGCTCACACTTGGACGTGTCATAAATGCTTTGGTTGAACACTCTGGTCATATTCCATATAGGTAACAGAAAGACTTTGCCTTCACAGATCTCTCTCTGTGGAAAATTTGAGACATGATCTAGGGCTTTCTGATCATATGATTGCATTTAAATTTTAGAGAAAGCAAGTTGACAAGATTACTGAGAGACTCTTTGGGAGGAAAAACAAAAACATGTGTCATTGCTACGGTATCACCCTCTGTTCATTGCCTGGAAGAAACACTCAGCACCCTTGATTATGCACACCGTGCGAAACATATCAAAAATAAACCAGAGGTGAGTCAAAAATATGCTGTTTTTTAATTTCTGCCAGTTTAGTTATATAACACTCTTTCTTTTGCATTCAGGTTAACCAGAAGATGATGAAATCAGCTATTATGAAAGATTTGTATTCCGAGATTGATCGTTTGAAGCAAGGTATATATTTGTCACATATTAAGGACCTCCTTTGTTTATTAAATACTTACGATGAGCCGCTTTGGTTATAACTGTCTGTTCATGACTGTTCAGAGGTCTATGCTGCAAGGGAGAAAAATGGAATCTATATTCCAAAGGAGAGGTATACTCAAGAAGAAGCTGAGAAAAAGGTGCAGAACTTACTAAGGAATAAGTGCCGCAGTCATTTAACAATTATATATGGTAGACTCAGACTTCATTCTGTATTGGTTGTTGCAGGCTATGGCTGAAAAGATAGAGCAAATGGAAGTAGAGGGTGAAGCAAAAGACAAGGTGAGCAGTTTTTTGAAAGGATTGTAGTGAACTTATGTTTCTCATTTCTTTTTGCTGTAAAGTTAAATTCCAGTTGGTTCCTTCCAAGCTGACTATTCTGATTGTTGGATGTAGCAAATTGTTGAGCTTCAAGAGCTGTACAACTCGGAACAGCTTTTAACTGCTGGACTGAGAGAGAAGCTTGATAAGACTGAGGTATCTATCACAAGTTTTAGTTCTGGCTGCCGAGCTCACAGTTCCTTCTCTACTGACATGCAAGGATATCTTCTTATACTCTTATCTTCTTTGATTTCAGAAAAAGCTGCGGGAAACTGAACAAGCGTTGTTAGACCTCGAAGAGAAACACAGACAAGCAGTTGCAACAATTAAGGAAAAAGAGTACTTGATATCCAATCTCCTTAAGTCTGGTAAGTTGGTAGTTTATTTCTTCAGTTCATCCATGTTTGGATAGTTGTATCTTTCAGATGATACTTTGGGTTAACCTTTTCACTTATCCTCAGAGAAAACACTTGTTGACCGTGCTGTCGAGCTACACACAGAGTTGGAAAACGCAGCATCCGATGTTTCCAACTTGTTCGCCAAAATTGGTTTGTATTGATTGCTCAATCTTCTCTCCCATTGTTGCCATCACATTCTGAAAACTCACTCAGCTATTGATTCCACCAGAGAGGAAGGACAAAATTGAAGACAGTAATAGATCTCTCATTCAAGAGTTCCAGTCACAGTTGCTACGGCAACTTGAACTCTTGAACAACAGTGTTGCTGGTTCAGTGAGCCAGCAGGAAAAACAATTGCAAGACATGGAAAAAGTTATGGCTTCTTTCGTATCTGCAAAGACAGAGGTAAGACGAAACCTTCTTAATGACACTGTGATGACTATCTTCCATTCTTATTTTTTAATCATCTTCTCTGCAGGCTACTGAAACACTACGTGGAAGTTTAGCACAGTTGAAGGAGAAGTACAATTCAGGCATCAAGTCTTTAGATGATATAGCAGGGAATCTTGATAAAGACAGCCAATCGACTTTGAATGACTTGAACTCAGAAGTGACGAAACATTCTTGTGCACTGGAAGATGTAAGAAGAGAATCATGTAGTCAAATTTCTTAAACCACTGGTTGATATTCTTATAATTGACTCTTGACCTCTATGGACTGGTGTCTTGAATCAGATGTTTAAAGGATTTACATCAGAGGCTTACGAGCTACTTGAAGGGCTTCAAGGTAGTCTTCATAATCAAGAGGAGAAGCTTTCTGCATTCACACAGCAACAGCGCGACTTACATTCCCGATCAATTGAGTCTGCTAATTCTGTCTCCACAGTGATGTTAGACTTCTTCAAGACTCTAGACACGCATGCCACTAAGCTAACAAAGCTAGCAGAAGATGCTCAAAACGTCAACGAGCAGAAATTATCTGCATTCACTAAGAAATTCGAGGTTGGTTTTTGCTACTCCCGTGTCTATTTCTACAATACAAATGACAATGAGCTTCTCTTACGCTAAATTTGATCATTCAGGAATCCATTGCGAATGAAGAAAAACAAATGCTCGAAAAAGTGGCGGAATTACTAGCGAGTTCAAACGCTAGGAAGAAAGAATTGGTTCAGATAGCTGTACAGGACATTCGCGAAGGATCATCTTCGCAAACCGGTGCATTGCAGAAAGAAATGTCTGCAATGCAAGCCTCAGCTTCATCCATTAAAGTCCAATGGAACGCTCACCTAGATCAAGCGGAATCTCATCATCTCGATAACATTTCTGCAGTTGAAGTAGCAAAGGAAGATATGCAGAAAATGCTTCTAAAATGGTAACCAATCACTTGTACTTTTGATTAAAAAAGCCAAACAAATTCAATTTTACTTTCTTACTTTGTATTAATTCTTTGAGACATGATTGTGGTTCCATAGCCTGGAGAGTTCAAAAACCGGAACACAACAATGGAAGACTGCACAAGAATCATTAGTTGATCTAGAGAAGAGGAATGTCACAACCGCGGATTCAATTATCCGGTAATACGCGCTTTAAAAGCTTCCTAGCAAATGTTATTTTACTACACTCTTCTCCAAACTTATATTGTCTTTTATGTTATGTGAAACCAGAGGAGCTATAGAAAACAATGAGAAACTACGAGCACAGTTTTCTACCGCAGTCTCAACCACTTTAAGCGATGTGGATTCCGCAAACTGCGATATCCTCTCATCCATTGACAGTAAGCAAATCATAATTTTGGTTGTCCTTATATATAATCAATCAATCCTCTTAGTTTTTTATTCTATTATTTGAATTCGCAGACTCTTTACAACTCGATAAAGACGCATCCGCGGATGTTAATTCCACAATCGCTCCTTGTTCTGAAAGCTTGAAAGAACTAAGAACTCATCATGATGACAACGTTATCGACATCAAACAGAACACAGGAAAATGTCTTGGTCACGACTACAAGGTAACACACGACTTGATCATTTTTATTTAAATCATATGAATGATTGAATTAGACAAAATTTACTTAAATTGTTTTACTGAATAAATAAAACAGTTGGATGAAGCAACAAGCTCAACGCCGAAGAAGAGACAATACAACATTCCAACTGTTGGGTCAATAGAAGAACTTAAAACGCCGTCGTTTGATGAATTGTTGAAGGCGTTTCACGATTCTAAGTCCTCATCTAAACAAATTAACGGAGAAGCTAAACACGTTAGTAACGGTCGAGCTCCGTTAACGGCAATCAACTGAAGCTATTATTGTTTTGGAGTTCCGTGAGATTTATAGAAACAGAGTGTTATGTGTATAGCAACAAATCTCTCCGTTTTGTTATTTTTTTAACTCACTCTCTTATTAGTGTCATTTTTACGTTTTTTTTTTTTATTATGATAGAGATCAATTTCCCAAATTTGATTTATATACATTCAAAGAATCATTATTGGATAAACAATTTGGAGATAAGCTATGGATCGTCGTATTAAAATTATAAATTAGAGAAACTATTATTTTGTTTTTATGTTATCTTGTGATATACGTGAGGACTATATGAAAAAAAAAGAATAATTATAGGTTAGTTATCCTAAAAAGTTGAACACTGTTATGCTCTCACTTTTTCATTGATAAAAATTGGAAAAAAAAAAAAACTAATCCAAGGACTTAACCAAGATTAATTAGTTTATGTCGTTCTCACAAGCCTATTCTTCGTTGAAGCTTTCTTTGTTCTCTGTGTTTTTACTGTGAGATGTGTTTCCCTTATTCCGTGATGTGACACTTTTGTTGGTTCACCACTAGTTTTGTTCCTACCAAAAAATGGGACTAAGTCGTCGCTCTCCTGAAACCGAAAACACATGTGTATTTTAAAATTTTTACACCATATGAATTAATAAAAAAAATACATATTTCTTAACTCAGTTTACATGTTTCCAAAACACGATTTTTATGACTCCTCTCTGAACCGATTGATTTCAATAGTCTTTTTTCCTATTGTTATAAGAGCACGAAGTAGCCACTATTTTTTTTTTTTCTATTTTTATGTTGGTCAAATAATTACCTCTCTTATAATTTCCGTAACAACATAGCAATATCCCAAACCAAAAGACCAGATAAATCAACCTATGAACTAATTAACCACTTACACACATCTAATTAACACTAGGAAAACTATTTACTAAATAATGAACTTTATCGATTTGTTTGAGTAGACTATATATATTTTCATGGGATTATACATATAATGCAAAAATATTTTATTCCAACCTTCTGCAATATAGAGGTTAGAAACCTGGATAGTGACACAGTTATATATACTGGTAACTAATATGGGATTGAGCTAGTGATTGAACTCAGATTAGCTGGAAATGTATGCATTTAGGGAGATACGAGTTTGATTGTATTGGACATGATAGAAAAAGTTGATCCCAACTCTGTGAGATTTATGAGCCTATATTTACGAGATTAAAAATAAAGAAAAAATAAGAGGGACTATGGTTTAAGAAATAAACCTACAATATTTTCTTAGCCTATATTTTTCCTTTTTATTTGACCTTAGTCATACTATGAAGATCTTTTTTTAGCTAAACGATCGTACTAATTAAAATTTTGAATTGATGTCATCTAATAATAAAATCAAAACATATGTCTATGTATATGATGGATATACACGAAATTTAATAAATATATGATGTGAGGTTGTAATCGGTCACTTAGTTAACATAAAGCAAAAAAACAAAAAAATTAATCACTTTTGCATTGTTATTATGTAAAAATAAAAGAGAACAGTAAGAGAAACGTGGTACATATCAAAAGGAAAGGTGACCACATCAAAATAAAGAGTGAAGTTACACATTAGACAAAGGAGATCTTTCTCACTGTCTAGTCCTAAAGACAATAGCCTACACATAACACATGCATGCATGCATGCAATTACAGAAACCAAGACACCCATTTTAACAACTCATAATAAGTTCCGAACCCCATCAAGGATCTTTTTTCAAGAGACCTTTTGATAAACCAATTTTAAAAAGAAAAAAGAAAAAAAAAAAGAACTACCCATTATGTTCTACTGCGGAGATAGAGACATGAGAAAGAAGAGAGAGGTGTATTTATTTAACGAATTTTATCCAACGGCCATTACTTTACCCCCAACTACACGTGTCTTCGTCTTGGCCTTTGACACATCAGACGTGATACATGAATGAAACACCTGCAGAATCTCTATTGTATTTGTTGTCTTTTCTTTAAAGTTTGGTACTGTCTTGTTTGGAGTTGATGGATGAGATTGGGAAGAGTTCAAGGGTTTTCAGTGGTATCTTTGGACTACTCATCATCATGTTGCAACATGGAATAGGTGATGATGATGATGATGATGAGGGATATGATGGTCGTGGGCCCATATCCATCATCATCATCCAATCTCGACCGTATGATGAGTTTGGACCCGTGATTGTTTTTTGCATCAACATCTCTTCAGGTCCACTTTTAGTGCAATAATATTCATTCACCACTTTGCTTTGAGCTTCTCCTCCATTTCCCTATGTATTTTCCAAGAACCATAGATGATCATCATACAATATAAAAAACAAAAAAAAACTCTAGTAAAAATATTGACAAGTTAATATTCTCTAAAAACCAAACAAAAAAAATTTAGTATTCTCATTTGCGCCTTTCCCATTTATCCATGTAAAAGGTTTAAATAGCAACAAAATATATGTTATTCTAAAGATTTGAGATTGGTTTTTCGCTTAATATGGTCCGGTTTTTTTTTTTTAACCATATATATTAACAAGTAAATTAAGCAGAGTGTCGGTTCAAATTGTTTTTTTTTTTAGTTATATCCATTTAAGGCCGATTTTAATCATAAACATTGCATACAATTTGACTATATATTAAAAAAAAACGTTAAAACCAAAAATAAAAAGGTAGACTATATAGGTATATTACATACCTGATGAGGAAGACAAATGGGAGAAGGATGAGAGCAACAAGCAAAAGACATATGATCATATGGACGATGATGGTTATGATTAGGATTATGATGATGATGATGGTAAGGATTATGATGATCAATGATGTTATTATTAATTGGTTGAGACATCATCGATATAGGTTTGGGTTTAAGTTGTTGAAGTTGGAGTTGAAGTTGATGTTGTTGTTGGTGAAGTTGCTTGGCGAGTTTCTTCCTCAGCTTCTGTCTATCTCTCGCCTTATGGTTCTGGAACCAGTAAAAGACGTTTTTACCCTCAATCCGACCATAAAACGCCAAGTGAGCTGTGATCTGCTGTATCTGCACCGCATTTGGAGTCCGTATACCACTCCGGTACATCTCTTCCAAGATCATTAGTTGCTCCGGCGTCGGACACCACCTCGTTGAAGCCACCGGACTCATTCTCCTTTCAGACAAATATTGATGCTTTTGTATGTGTGTGTCTGTTTTCTAACTATGATATATCTCTACATACTCAGGGCTATATATATTATACAGAGATGTGTGTGGATGAGGTTATTTATATATCCGAAAACGGATGTTTATATGGTTAGAGAGAAAATGGTAAAGTTATAAATTTTAATGTGCATTGGAAAGGGACGCAAGAGAGAGAAGGGTTAGACAAAAAATAAACAATAAAGAAAGAACATTGTACTATATTGTTTTTTTTATGTTACATTGAAACCGGGCCATCCCATATGTTCCAAAATTATTTGCGTTATCTGTAAATTTGAATTTAGTATAAAGGAATATTTTTTGAAAAATTACTATAGTTTTCACTTTCATTTTTTCTTTGTCGGGAGTTTTTCACTTTGCATATACAGTTGTATATTAATACATACATAATCGAATGGCACATAATAGTACTGAATCTATTTCGAAATCTTTTGGCAAATAATTAAACATCATTGGTTTCAAATAGAAGAAACGTTAAATAATCACTTTTGTGAAACATATCTTCACTCTCTATTATGAAGACATTGTGTAGAATAGAGCTTTACGACATTCTACAATTAATAGTGCAACTTAAGAAGAGAGAGATAATAGAGAACGGACCAAAAATCAAAGGGACAATGAAGAATGTGCATGGGTTCTCGAGGTGGATCATTCAATAGGTTTTGTTAAATACAATTAATTATGACATTGACTCATCCGTCTGTGTACAAACACATATTATAATCAGTTCTATTTACTTTTTGTTCACAAAGATGTATAAACAAAACAAAAAGAAATTATAGTTCTCAAAAACAAATATTCCTAATAAAAATAGATTTCCACAAAATAATATAGACGATATGATCGAAAGAATGTGATCAATCATATCAAGACCTAGAATAGATAAATATGTATGTATAGATGTGTAAATATGTAGAGAGAGGATGAAAGGAGAATGAGGAGAAACTTAAATGATTATGTCATAATTACTTTACTATGATTTACTCTCTCAACAGGATGACGTTGACACATCATATTTAAAGAAAAAATAATGGTAAATTTTCTCCAATCTTTACATGGACACACAAGCTTATAAATTAGTACAACCATGTGTAATAAAACATACACGGTTTAAGTAATAACTAGTTTTCATTACCTACGTACACATTATAATCATAACGAAAAAAAATAAACATCGTAGCATAATTAACACATATTATTATGTAAGTTTTGACATGATTAATTTCATAATAATTTTAAATTTTAAAATATGAAAATGTGCTTCAAATATCACATCACTCATAGAATTGTCTGGTTAGAATCTCCAGAAACTGAGCATTTGACTTTAACGTCTGCAATGTAAAAACATTGCATGCATTAGCATTCGCACCTATTAGTTGTCTATAGGCTCGAAAGCCCTGTCTCTGTGCCCTCTGTCAACATTCTTGATTCTGGATATTAAATTTTTTAGGGCTAACTGATATTTATGTTCTCGTCTAGAAATAATGATATTGAAATTCCATATTTCAAGTTCTACATTACTCAACAATAAACCCTTTAACAAAAAAATATATACAATACTCATCAACAATATTTTCAATTAGAAAACCTCTAGTTTATACTTCGATTTGTTTGACTTGGTGAAAAAAGTTTCGGATCGTTGTACACCGTAAAGACTTGGATGTTTCCATGATTCGTTTCATGTAATTAATTAAAGTCCTATTTATTGGACGGCTATATATGCTGACGAAAACACAATGTATAAATTCCAAAATTAGTTAAGGTTTATTGGTTCTGGACTTCATAATGAATTTATTAAAAAAAAAAAAAGTTTAGCTATACCAAAAATTCATTTATAATTATATTTTATCAAAACAAAAAATCATTTATTGAAATAACAAAACTGTAATAATCACAAAATAAAAAATTCAATATATGTGTATTCTGAATGATTTTTTATACCTAAGAGTGCATATATGCATCAAGTTCTCAAAAGAAATTCAAAAGAATCACAAGGTATTTATCTGATCATACGTACCCCTTGTAGTTTTTTTTTTTTGTTCAACCCGGCCAGTAAGCTAAATAATTTTTTTTTTTGTTAGTTAGGAGCAAAATTATTATATGATCAGTACTAAAATTAGGATAAAACATTTAGATTATATGTATACACACTCCTTTTTCGATATTTGTTCTTTTCCTTTCTTTTTTTAAAAATATAGGGAAAACATAACTAAGAGACAAGACTATAAATGCATGCATGCAGACAAATTGCAATTTGCCTCTGCATTTCCTTTTAACACTGTCTCTTTTTCAATTCTATTTTCAAAAATGAAAAAATTACTAGTATTTGTATTCACACACATAAATGCGAGTGTTCTGTCAACATTCTTATTAAATCCTAAACTGTTGGTAAAATACCAAACAGCTCTTTTGCTGTTTCGCATTTCCTCTCTTTTGTCCCCATTTGTCTCTTTTTTCAAACTAAAATTCTATGAGAACACTTTATTGCACATTGCAAGTATGCTTCCGTTTATAAATTCATTCACGTACACACGTACGCATACACACTGTATCATACTCCCTCCATTCCTTAAAGATGAATGTTTTAGAAAAAAAAATTGTTTCACAAAGTTGGATGTTTTGTATTTTCAATGCAAAAGTTATGTATAATTTCTTGTTTTGCCCATAATAATTAGAGTTAAAGTAAATAAAATAATTAAAATTTAATGAAAAGATAGGGGTATTTTAGGTTATGTAAAAAGTTTTTTAATATGTGTGCAAAACCTTAAAAATTCATCTTTAAAGAACGGAGAGAGTATATACTACTAATCTATAAACTAATTAAGACTAGTAAACCTACAACAACGACGTACCAATAGATGAAGTAATTGCAAAGGTGGACCATATGTAACTGTAACGCAAAAAGAATGTTAAACTCATTCTTT